>PVJO010008719.1:0-73527 GCA_004026905.1 Hystrix cristata | reverse complement strand
AGCTGCACAGGGTGCTACCCCAGGCTCCCCACCCAGGTCTCCATGCCTCCCTGCTAGAAGCCACTGGAAATGCTGTGGGGTCTGAGGACCAGGAGAGAGGGGAGAGGGGAAGGCCATGATCTCAGTGGTCACATCACTGCTGGGCTGTGTTGGGGACTTCTCAGAGGCCACACCTGCCACGTGCTATTCTCTGTCTTACGGGATTTGGGGAGCAGGCCAGCAGATGAGCCAGAGGCCCAGGCATTTTCCCAGCCAACATTCCTAAAATCTTCCAGCCTCCAGTATTTCCACCTGTCATTCCAGTATGGCTATCCTGGTTTTGAAAATGTCTACACGCCTCTTGTAAATTTGATCTACTTAATACTTTTCTTAAATAAACTTAATATTTAAATTAACAATTTTTTAAAATTTCAGCTTCAAACCATAAATGGATATAATCACTTCCCATAAACAGAAGGCAAATATAAAAGTAAATACAGGGCTAGGGGTGCAGCTGAGTGTTAGAGCACTCGCCTAGCTTGTGTGAGGCCTCAGACTCGACCCTTACCATCACAAAATGACATAAAATAAATAAAATATAAAATTAAATACAATGCCCTGCTTGGGGAGAATAAAGAATAACTCAACCATGGAGAAAGCTGACAACTTCCTCAGGGAGGTAATCAAGGTCAGCGCCACAGTGATAAGTCACGTTGACTGTGTGTACCTTTGACACAATGGGATAAAAATGACGCTGTACCTATGTGAGCGTCCTCCCAAAAATCCACCACCCCAGTCTAACCATGAGAAGAACGGCAGGTGAATCCGCACGAGGGACGTGCTCCAATACACCAGACCAGCGCTGCTCAAAACTGCCAAGGTCATCAAAGACAAGCAAATACAGAAACTGCCACAGCCAGGAGCAGCCCAAGGACACGTGACGACGACTACATGCAATGTAAGATCCTAGATGGGACCTTGGAGCAGGAAAAGGACATTATGGAAAAAAGGAAGAAAATCTGAATAAGCCACAAATTTCAGTGAATAATACATCAGCACTCGTTCATCACTTGCAGCAAATGTACCAGACTGATATAAGAGGCAGGAGAACTGGATGATGGGGCATATGGGAATTTATCATATGATCTCCTTAATTTTTCTAGAAATCTAAAACTGTTCTTTAAGAATCGGATCTACTAAAAAGAGCAATTATGAAAATTAAACAATGTTACTAAATTCCAGCCAAGCAGACACTGTTGCCAGCCGCAAGGCCTGCAGCTGAGACCAAATCTCTCTATTAAGGGAGATGAGCAAATGTTGAGCGGTGTTAAAGACCTATTAGCACCTAAAGAATAGGTTCTTCTTGAGGATGACAGAAGCCCTGCAAGAGGATTGTAAAGTGAGTAAACAGTTTCTCTGGTGATCTCTCCCTGTCTGGCAGTGTGGGGTCGCCAAGTGGTCATCCCTCCCAGCTCCTATTTAGGAACAGACGAACCAGCCCATCTCCTGCCACTTTCTTCTCTTCCTCATCCGGGGTTCTGAGAACGAGCAAAGGGTTGGAGAGTCCCTTTGTGAGACTGTGCCACCCCGTGCTATGGTCATCTGTGGAGAGATCACCTCGAGCATCCCGAAGGAGCCATGGCCCACCGCGGGTCTCCCTCGCAACTGTCCCAGGAGCAACCCATGGGCAGGCCCTGCTTGCCCGCCTGAAGCGGGAGAATCCCCTTGCGAGGCAACCCCCCGCCCCGGGGTCAGCGCTGTGCGAGCACTTTCCCTCCGTGATTCCACTGCATACTCACACTCTGTAGGGAGAAGAAGTGACATAACCCAAACTCAAATTGGCTTAAGAAAAAAATAAAGATACCTGAAGGAGAAATGACATCCAATAAAACTCTCAACTCTTCTCATTGATAGGCTGAAGAAACCCAGTCAATTGAGACCTGAAAGGTCAATTCTTCTGTCCAGGATCCCAGAGCTGCTAAGAGGCAGAGCTTAGACCCACACATGAATGGTCCTCATACACACTGATTCGCACAAATTCCTAAATGAAGATGACTGAGGACTCCAGGAGACAACACAGCCAGAGACTGATGGAGCAGAGCCTGCTTTTCTGCCTGCTCAGTGCCCACCCAGGCCCCCTCTTCTGGCTGGAGGCACCTTGACGGTCCCTTGGAGAGCTCCCTGACGTCCCCATGGGTTCCTGCGGTTGAGGTGGAGCTGTCTCTCTCTCAACCCGACTGATCCGGGTATTCTGTTCCCCAAGCCATTGTGACTGCTGCAAGGATGGGCACATAACTAGAGTGAACCAACTTTTACTGGCTTCACACACAAAAGAAGCTTACTAACACCAAGTGAGGTTCCCAAAGTTGCAGCCGGGAGCTGTGGGTGGCTGCCTCGCAACGTAAGAGTGCCTGCGAACGAGTGAACAAGGCGAGGAAGTAGGGCCAAGAAACAGGGACACACAGATCAACCAATCAGATGGTCTGCCCCACCCAGGTTCAGCCCTTCCTGAAGCCAAATCTCAAGAGTGTTCTTGGATTTCACTTTTCCTTCGGATAGCCGCCCCCCAAACCAGTCTGAGTTTGATTTCTGTCACTAGTAACCCAGTTAATCGCATATAGCGGACCTCTACTTCACAGGCAAGGAAGCACATGACAGAGTCAAATAACAGCTTTTGGCAAGTAAGAAAGCCACGCCTTTGTCCTACCAAAAAGAGCCATGAGGTGGGGGAGCCTTCCCAACACCAAACACAGCCAGATGCACCAACATACCCCATAGGGACAGGCTTGGGGACAGACGGTGCCCCTACCCAAGGGGAAGGCAAGGGTGGCACAAATCCATCCCCATGGGAAAAACAGGACTTTCTCCCTCTCTCTTTGCTGTCAGCATGCAGGCCAGTTGTTTCATCTCTCTTTGGTAAAATCAAGGACTATTCAAGGAAAGCATTTGAAATAAAGAAAAGAAAAAAAACGTTCAGACAAATCCAAAATGTGGGACATTCTGCAAAACAACTTTGGCAGGTCTGTCTCTGCTGTTCTATTTAAAGAAATGAGACATGTGACAACCAAGAACAATGAGTGGCCATTAACAGTAAGTTAATACTGCAATCTAATATACAGTTCATATTCAAACTTGGAGACAATTAGACACTTTTGGACACAGGCTGTATATTAGATTATGTTTTCAAATGAATATGATTTTTGTGTGTCTGGTGCTGGAGATCAAACCCAGGATACTAGGTAAGGGCTCTACCACTGCACCAGACCCCCAAACCCATGAATTAAAAAATGGATGCACCTCAAGACCATAATTTTAAGCAAAGTAAGTCAGACACTCAAGTTTAAATATCATATTGTTTCTTTTGTGTGAGAAACCCAAAGGGTAAGTGAGGAGCGAAATGGATGACAGATATTGGGAAGTAGGAAAAGCTTGTTCAAATGAGGGGGCAGAATTTAAAAAAAAAAAAGAATGGAAGGGAAAAAGAAGGAAACAAAGCTTTTGTAAATTATAAAGGGAAGAAGGGTTGAAGGGAATGGAAGGGAATGGGAAAAAAAGAAGAATTAAGATATATTATATATAGGTACGAATTCCCTATGATGAATGTGACCATATCTATGGCAAACATGTACTAATAAAAACTAAATTGTGGGGGGGTGCTGGGGATTGAACTCAGGGCCTAGGCAAGTGCCCTTCCACTTGAGCTAAATCCCCAGCTCCTAAAAACTAAATTTTCAAAAAGGACTAGGGAATGTAGCTTAGTGTAAAGACCCTGAGTTCAATCCCCAGTGCTGCAATGGACTGAAAAGGCAGGGCCAACCCCTGTGAATCTGGCTGGAGAACCGAGTGTGGTCAGTCCCACAGTGAACTCCCCAGCTGCCTCTGGTCAGTAAAGCTCTCTGGACGCTCAGGCTTCTGAAAAGGGGGAAGTTGATGATACTCCCAGCCACAGAGCATCCTGCAAAGATCCCAGACAATGCAGGAACTTCAGAGGCCAGAAACCACTGAACTCGCAGAGAACTGAGCTTGTCTGAGGGCAGCAGCACACAGAAGGAAGAGTGCAGAGAGCATGAAGTCCGAGCAATACAATCACAACAAAGAGATGGGATGTTTCACCCAAGAGAAGAGCAATACATACATTCTTACCAGTAGTGGGCATGGAACTTGGAGGGCAATTCAGCAGTACGGCCTAACATGACACTAGGTGGGAGGGTGGGAAAGTACTAGAAACAACCATTCAGAGGAGAAACAGGTAAGAAGGGTGTGGTCCTCTCCCTAAACTGGACATTTTATAGTGGTTAGAAAGAGGGAGCTAAACCAGGATAGATGGGCACCTATGGCTGCTTAAGAGAATGGAAAAAACAATTTTTTAAATGGCTAGAAAAATATGTGCCAAACTCTGAACAGCAGCTACTTCGAAAAGGAGAGGAAGGAATGAGCGTTGTTAGCCACAGGAGACTCTACCTTTAATGTTCTGATTCTTTTAATGGAAAATGTATTTTTATTTTATTCTGTTTATTTTGAAACAGGGTCCCACCATCTTGCCCAGTCTGATCTCTAAATCATGAGCTCAAGTGTGGTCCTCTTGCCTCAGCTTGCCAAGTGGTTAGGATTACAATTCCAAACTACCAAACCCAGCTAAAAACATCTATTTTCATGTTACTTGTGTAAAGTTACTATTATTATCCCCATTTTACAGATGAAAAACACAGAAAGTTTAAACAGGGATCCCAGGGTTCCGTGGTAAGGCAAGGACCTGGCCTCCCAGCAGGACGCTCTAAGAGACTAAACTCCTACCAACAGTCAACAATAATGTATTATTGGACACTGAGGTGAGCTGGGCATGACACTGGGAGGTGAGCCGGCGTCCTGCAGGAGGGTCCCACAAACATGCCCTACAGGAGGATTACTGCTCCAGCCCTCTCAGGAAGAACTGAAGCCACAGGGAAGAGGGGCAGGTACTGACTTAGGAAATAGTCCCTCCTCACTTGCCTTGGGTGTACCACAAAGCCATGACTTCGATACCCAGCACCACCAAAAAAAAAGAAAAAAAGGAAGGCGAGAGAGAGGCCTTTCCTGACCTTCCCAACCCTAACTTGCCACCCCTTCACCCGAGCTGAGCTGCTTTAAGAAAGCAAGCAATTACCTTTAAGACAGGAGGAGCCTCCCTTTGGAGCCATGAGAGAGGGAGCGAGCAAGACGGTAAAGCAAAGGAAGAGGGAAAGGTATCCAGAGACAGGGAGGTGGTGAGCAGAGAAACACTGAAAACAAGACCCAGCAAGGAAAGTAGAAATCAGGAAACCGCGACATGCTCTTATGCTCAGCCAGGGCCTCCACACTTGTCCCTCCCCGTCGGGTGGACCTAGGATGAGCTCGGAAGCCGGGGCGCAGTTAAGATGCTGGCAAGCCCACCGGCCCGCCTGGTCACGTTCAAGAGAGGCCATTCTGGGCCAACAGTGCCACCTGCGGGCCCACAGGAGAACTGTCAGTGCTCCCGGCTGCCCATCACCAGGACCTCCTCCCCACCTCCCCACCATCCCGCCTGCTCCCACCCCCTGGCCTTTGGACACCTTGTTCCCACTGCTTGGGATGCTCTTCCCCAGATATCCTCACAGCCAGCTCCTCTGCCTTCTAGTCCTCTCAAATGTCACTTCCATGGAGAGGTTGCTCCTGACCACCCACCTGAAGAGTCCCTCCACCTCCACGTCTCCACCCTCATAACCTCACTGTTCTATTTCCTTCCCAGGACCAGGGATTATCTGAAACCAGCTGAACTTTTTATTTTCTTCCCATCTTCCTTGCACCACTAGAAAACACCACAAGGCCAGACAGGGTCTGAGTCATCCACTTCTCTATGACTCCAACCCACAATAGGTACCGGCAATGAGTACTGTTAGATGAGTGATTTGCTGCTCATCCAGCAGGCCTCTGCTGAGCTTGAGCACCCAACTTCAAACTCTACAGGTTCGGCCCACAGCTCTGCAGTTACCACAGTGAAAGACAACAGTGCTGCCTACCTCTGCAAACTGGATTTCCCTCTGTATGACCCCCATGACCACCTCGCAGACCGCCCCAATTGTGGAACCCTAGTTTACATGGGACGCCTCCCTTGGCTCCCCACCTGGACCAGGGCTAAGGATCCCACCCTCTCAAAGCCCAAGTGCGCCCGTCCAACCCCAGCCTGCCTCGGGGTTGAGCCCCAGCCCTCCTCAGCAGCACGCCACAGCGTCCTTGCCTCCCTAATCCATCCTCAGGGCTCCTCAAGCCACCTTCCAAATCACCAAGGGAGCAGGTGCTCGCACCCCTTTCTTCAGGGGTACCTGTCACCTCTCAGCAACCCCTGGGCCTTTGCCTCCGTGCTGTCTCCTGCTACCTCCTTCATGGTTTCTGGGGCCTGGCTCACTGTTTCTCAAACAGCTCCATACACTTCCCCATCCTGGTCTTTGTTCCTGCTGTCCCTTCGGTCTGAAATGTCCCCTCAACCCTCTCCTCCTAGGGGTTCCTTTCCATCTTCAAGTGCAGCCATCTTCGGGAAGTCTGCCTTGATGCCACCAGGAAAAGCTCTCTGAGCTTCCCTTCTCCGTGTGCGCCACTGCACGCTTTGCGGATGCCTGCCTGTCTCCTCCACAGACTTTGAGTCCCTTGGTGCAAGAACCAGACCCCATCCCCACCTGGCCACTCCGTCTTCACTAACAGTAACAGTCATGGACACAAACTGCTGAGGACCATGCTAAGTCCTTTCAGTGTGTCGGGTCATTTAATCCTTCTTCCTCTCTGTGAGGCAGCTCAGTATCTTCAATTTCCAGATGGGGAACCGGGCTCAGAGAGGTTCAGGGCTTTGCCCCAGGTAACCTGAGTAGTGAGTAGCGGAGCCAGGACTCAACAAAGAGAATTCGGCACATGAAACGGCAAGTGGCTTCAAGTAGGAGCTCAATAAATATTCATTAGATCAAGGAACGGCTTCATTTCTCCTGCTCTGACCTCAGTGCTGACAGCTCAAAGGCACAAATGCCAGAGTTCTTGCTTTCTCTGTTCCAATCTTGACCCACTTATAACAGCAAAATTTCTTCTTCCTTTCTCTCCCTCCTCTTGTTCAAACTGTGACCCAAAAATGACCCTGCTGTGACAGGTGCAAAAATACCATTGATAAGCTTATATTTAAAGGGGAAGGTGACACACACCTGTAATACCAGCTATGTGGGAGGCCGAGACGGAAGAATTGCCAAGTTCAAGGCCAGCCAGGGCAACTTAGCAAGATTCTGTCTCAAAATAAAATTTAGGGGTTGAGGATGCAGCTCAGTGGTAGAGTATGTTTCTAGGCTATGTGAGGTCCTGGGTTCAACCCCCAGCACGGAAAAAATAAATAAAGACAAATAAATGCACTTCAAAAGGGCTGAGGATATAGCTCCGTGGTAGAATGTTTGCCTAGCATGCGCAAGGCCCTGGGTTCACTCCCCAGTGCCACAAAAACATTATAAAAATAAGTAAATAACTAAAAGGGGATGTGGCATGGCAAGTTTTCAGTGAAACTGGATGTAGTACTGGGCATTCCTCGGAGTCCAGGTGTCCCTTCAGAGCCACAGGTGTCTCCACCTACCTTCTCCTGCTCCTTTTCCTCCTCTCTGGCCAAGTCTGTTTATTTCTGCTCAGCCAATACAACAAATGAGCAATACTCTATTCCCTATTCATTTCTGTTGTTTCCTCATTCTGTTTCTCAGAAATCCCTCCACAACTGTTTGGCACTCTCTCCAGCAGCTGTACTGCTTACAGGGCCACCTTTTTGACCCAGATTTCACGAGTACATGAGCTGTGAGCCCTGGCCAGCTCTCCTTGCAGAGGAACGCACAGGGCACAGCCACTAGAGAAGGTCCAGATGGCTGACATCATTCCATTTGCCCCAGACCCCCTCCACCGCCGAGACCATAGTACATACACCATGGTTTCAGTGGGCTAAGAGTGGATTGCAAGACACCAAGGAAAGAAAAAAATCAGAATAATTTCAACTGAATTAGAACCCTAACACCTTTTCTTTCTCCGGTGCTTACAAATTCCTGAACCCACACCACAGGGCAGAGTGTGCGGGTGTTGCTAGGAGTCCTGACGGGAGTCCCAGTTCACTCCAAGGAATGAGGCCGAGGGTGGGACATCAAAACCACTAAGATATCAGGGACACTTCTCTCTGAACACAGCTTTCTCAGTCTCTAGACTTGAAACTGACATGGTCCCAAGGAAAACTCCCAAGCAGATAAAACTTCAACAGTAGCACTTGGAAATTCTAGAGCCAAATGTATTTTTGTTTTGTTTCTTTTTCTTTTGGTGCTGGAGATACCCACTGACCTAAATCCCCAGCCCCGTAGGGCCAACCGTAAAGAAAATGTCAGTGGTCAGGTTCTGGGAAGCCAGCCTCCCTCATGTGCATACTACCACATACTCTGCGCCCAGCGGAGCCACCTGTTTCCAGCATTCGATATTTTACCAAAGGACTTCTCACGTATCTGTGATCCACAGCACCCCCCAGGAAAGTTGCCATCAATCTCTTGCTTTTACTCCCTTCCCCCAAAATCAGCACCCAGTCTCAGAGGGAACAGTGGTGTTGACATACGGATCTGTGCAAGTGCAGAGCACAACTCTGAACTTCCGCACCTGAAAGAGTGTGTCTGAGTGTGATCTCGTGGGCCTGTCAAGTGAAACGGGTTCAAAGTAGCAGAAAGAGAAGCCCTGGACTCAGACAGCCCCAGGAAATCTGTCCCAGATCCGCCTCGCACCAGTCGGGCCACTTCGCCTCTCCAGGCCTAGGTGTGCTACATTTTAGAATGAGAGGACCAATGAGAGCCGCCTTCCAGGACCAGTGAGAACAGAATGAGGGAACGCAGAAAGGGCTCCGAACTGCAGCTATTCTTGTCACTGTCATAATGGAATGTGCCACTGACCATGTTTGGGCATTTTGGGGGACTGTGTTTCTGAGTGAATGTGACTGTGTGTGTGTGTACCCGAGTGACCTTGTGTGGTCACATCTCAGCGCAGGCACCTAAGCGCGTGTGTGTGTGTGTGTGTGTGTGTGTGTGTGTGTGTTTACGGAAGACACCAGGGCCCATGACATATGGGCTGTGAACTTGATATGAGCCACAGGATTAGAGATCTCTTCGGGTGACACTTCCCTCCATTCCTGTCTGCAGGAGGCAGAGGCTGTGTGAACTCCCAGCTGCCAGACACCAGCTCCTGGCCGCCTCCTTGGCACCACCTAGCGGCACCAGATTTGTGCAACTCAGACACTCAGTCTTAGGGGTCCGTGAGATTTCTGCAGGAGGTGACAAGTCACAGATGGGGACAAATCTCTGGGTTTGCCCAGCCTGGAAGTCCTCCGGGGGAATCTGGCTTTCAGTCTCAACCAGCATGGTCCAACAGAAGCTTCTGTGATTATAGAAATGCTCTGCATCTATTCTGCCCAATACAGTCACCACTGGCCCTACTACTGACACTGACAGTAGCAGCACATGATTATTGAGCACTTGAAGTGTAGCTAGTGCAACTGAGGAACTGAATTTTTAATTGTACTTAATTAACTTAATTTAAATTGCCACTCACGAAGCCAGCATGGCGGCACATGCCTATAATCCCTGCACTTGGGAGGTTGAGGCAGGAGGTCACCACAAGTTCCAGGCCAGCCTGGGCTACACAGTGAGTTCAAGACCACCCTGAATTACATAGAAAGACCCTGTCTCAAAAAAACAAAAAATAAAAATCACCACTCATGACTGGTGGCTGCCATATCAGTCAGCACTAGTCTAAAGATTAATTGAGTCCTGGATCCCAGCTATGCCTCCAGCCAGATAGACCAACCTCTAGACCTCTCAGTTACAGCAACCAAGATGCCCTCGTTTTACTTAGACTGGCTTGAACTGAGTTCTGGCCACTTCCACAAAGAGTCAATCAGACAATGACCAACCGATGAATCAGATCCTCTTGCAAAGTGTATGCAAATGCAAAACTTAGAGAAGGAGGCAATGGACACTCGCTATTAAGGGGCAAGCGGGACCAGGCCACTGGAGTTGCCACCAGGTCCCACCCCAATTCTGGAAGAACAGGATCCAACATGACTGAAAGCTACCTACATTTTTGTGTCTCTTTCACATAGGCACAAGCGCAGGAGTGGAGACAAGCAGCTCAGTCCGAGATTACCAGTTATGTGCCCTTAAGCAAGTGATGACCTGTTTAAGCCTCATTTCCCCATCTGCAAAACAGAAATGGGAGCATATATAATAAAAAGATGGGTGGGGGTCAAGACAGTACATATGAAAGCATTTCACACCACTCAGTCGCAGAGTAAGCACTTCATGTTTGCCAAAAGCATTATTATTCCAAGTTTTTACAATCTAAAAAAAATTCTGATTAATGTAACAATTACCCAGGTCACCCAGATGCCATGCTGGGGAATACTTCTTTCCTCCCCACTTGCCAAATTAGGCCAGCCTCCACATTTTGCAAGTTCTACCTTGTAGCATCTTTCAGCCATCTCTCTGATTTCACCCTGCACTCAAAGCCACCTTTATTTCTCTCTTGAGCAGCTGCCGGTCCATGTCCATCTGTACCTAACAGGGTTCCACTGAGTCACCCCAGCAGCCATGGTGATTTTCCTGGAAAACTCTAATGGAGTTGCTTTACCGCCCGCCTCTAAACCTCCAGCCAGTGACTCAAACTTATCCCTCTCTATGGCTGCATAGTAGTTGAGTCATTTGTAGGAAAATGGATGGATCTTGAAACCATAATGCTAAGTGAAATAAATTAGACACAGAAGGTTAAATATCACATGGTTTCTCTAATATGAGAGAGGCAAAAATATAAATAATGTAAAGAGTAAAATTAAAAAATGATGATGGTAGGGAATAGGGAGGTAGACTCTGTGGAGACGAGAAGGGGATCTGGGAAAGGAGGGAGAAGAGAGGACTGGAGGGGGAAGACGGAATAAAAATGATCAAAATGTGATGGTGTATGTACTAATTTCTCACAATGAATGTAATTATCATGTATCATGAACATATATTAATAAAAAAACCACATATCATGCAAAAAGCAAGAGCAAAAACATCCAGCCATCTCACCACAGCTCAGTAAATGAAACATTCAAAACCTGACCTGCAAGGCGTGCAGCCACAACCCAGCCCCCCTCCCTGGACCTGAGTCCTCTCTTCCCAGACTCCATCTTTCCCCCGACAACCTGGGCATGCCTTGCTCTCTTCACTTCTGGCTCAACAGGTAGACCAAAGGAATCCCAGAAATACATCCTAAGACATGTAAAATTTAGTAGGGGAAACAGAAAACGTGTTAAAGTCTAGTCTGAGGGTTGGGGATTTAGCTCAGTGGTAGAGCACTTGCCCAGCTAAGCACAAGGCCCTGAGTTCAATCCCCAGCACTGCTCCCCCAAAGCCTGGTCTGAAACAACTGGCTAATTATTTGGAAAACAATAAAATTAGAATTTCATCTCAAAATAAATTCCAGATGAATTAAATAATTAAATGCAAAATATTAGCTCACCCTGGTGGCACCTATCTGTAATCCCAGCACATTGGAGTGGGAGAGGTTTGAGACAGGCCTGGGTAACTAAACAACTTAGTAAGACCTTGTTTTAAAATAAAAAGAGGCCTGGGAATGTAGCTCAGTGTGAAAGCCCTGGGCTAAATCCATAGTACTGGGGGCAAGAGGGAATAAAAATAAAATTGTTAAGGGGCAGGGGGTAAAAAATAAAATTGTTAAGGAAAGAACACATAGGCAATCATTAACTTTCTAGATGGAGATGGACTTAAATAAGCATAAAAGTAATAAAAGAAGTCACAAATTTAAAACTTGGTAGTTTTGGGGTTGGGGATTTAGCTCAGTAGTTAGAGTGCTTCCTAGCAAGCACAAGGCCCTGAGTTTGATCCCCAGCACCCCCCCAAAAAAAAATTGGTAGTTTTTACTACCTAGAAAGGTAAAGCTTCTGCTCTAAAAATCAAGAGTCAAATGTATAGCCAAAGAGCAAACAGAAAGACTGTCTCAGTTACTTTTCTTGAGTAAATCTTAGTCACTTTACTCCTTGCTGAGACAAAATACCCAACACTCAAAAGTAAAGGAGGAAAAAAATTAAAAAAAAAAAAGTAAAGGAGGAAGGGTTTATTGTAGCTCACAGTTTGTAAAGGTTTCACTCCATAGTCAGCCAGCTCCAAGGCAGGGTGCCATGGCAAAGGGACATCACAGAAGAGAAACAGTCCATGGCATGGCAAGGCAGAAGGCAGGAAGCAGCAAGCAGCAGTGAAGTAGCAAAACAACAGAAGCAGCAGCCTGTCTTTCCCTTTTGTCCCTTTCAAACTACCTGCCTTTTGGGTGGTGCCACCTACACCCAGGGTGGGGCACCCTTAATCCCAGCATCATACTCTAAATTCCAGCATCACACACTCTAATCCAGCCACCTTTGAAACTCCCCACCTATGCTCACATGAGGCTTTGGGGGGAAATCTAGGTACAAGCCATAACAAAGACTATTTGGAAATAAGAATATGAACAACAAAAGATCAACAGCTTTGATACAAAAAGAGCTCTAACAAATCAAGAAGAAAAAGATGACTAGCCAAAAGTGGGCAACAGTCATTAAGACATTTCTGGAAGAAGGAAGGAAGGAAGGGAGGGAGGAAGGAAGGAAGGAAGGAGAGAATTAGGGCGATGTGGCTTGGTGGTAAAGTCATTGCCTGGCATGCACAAGGTCCCAAGACCAATTCTCAGCACTGGGTGGCAGGGCGGGTGGGGGGGGATTAGTCATAGCTAACTAAAAACAAAAATCAAAAATACATAAATTTGATGTCTTATTTTTATTATTTAATAGTCAGAAATTGAAAACAACCTTAATATCTAAAATTAAATCAACGTTTAAATAAATTATGGAACATCATAATGATATGACAGTATGTTGCATTTTAAATTACATGTTTAAAAACTGCTTACTGTTGGGCTGAGGGTGTAGGTAAATCGTAGAGTGCTTGTCTAGCACCTATGAGGCCCTGAGTTCAATTTCCAGAACTGGAAAAACAGACACACACACACGCACACACACACACACACACACACACACACAGAGACCACGTAATGTTGAAAAAAATGCCATTATATATTAAGGTTTAAAAGGAAGTCAAAGCCGAGCATAGTGGCACACACCTATAATCCCAGCTACTCAAGAGGCTTAGGCAGGGAAATCCCAAATTCAAGGCCAGCCTGGGCAATTTAGAAAGATTCTGTCTCAAAATAAAAAATAAAAATATCTGGGGATGTAGCTCAGTAGTAGAGTGCTCTAGGTTCTATCACTAGTGCCACAAAATGATAACAACAATAAAAATAGAAGTTAAAAAACAAAAAAAAACTGTAAAGAAGTCCATTAAAATGATAGCACTTTTTTGTGGGTGCTGGGGATTGAACTCGGGGCCTTGCACTTGCTAAGCAAGTCATCTACCACTGAGCTACATCCACAACCCCAATGATAGCAATTTTGGTGGTGGGTCACGGGCTTATTTTTCATCTCAACATTTGCACATGTTTTCCAAAACCTCTACAGTGAGCATTACTATTTTTATAACCAGGGAAAAAAGCTATTTTTAAAAAGGGAGAGAAAAGATTTTACCAAAATGGGGAAACATTTGTGATCCAGCTCAGGAAAAAAGGAGAATACAAGAATATCTTCCCAGGCCTGAAGAGAGGGACTCAAAGGAGGCTCTGACATTGCGATCTGCTGCTTGGCCCAGGAAGGTTTTCATTCACTTATTCAGAATTATATTCATGTTTGCAGCATAAATAAAACAAAACAAAATGCGCTTTTGTCAGTCGAACTGATGTGAACATTAAATATCACAGGATGTGGGGAATAAGACTCATGGAGTCTCATCCCTAGTTGGGGAGGGGCAATGAAAACAGTATGACCTCTTGGGGGCCATCTGGCAACACTTCATAGAGCTGCAGCCCAGCATCTCCACCACTGGGTCCTTCCCTTGGGGACCTATCACAAGTACACAGGCAGTAAAAACCAGCATATCTGCTGCACACTATATCCCTGGACTGTTCTAAGCACTGGACACATATAAGCTTACTTAACTCCCAAAATAACACTACAAGAAGAAAAATCTTATTATTAGTCTCATTTTTCAGATGCAGAAACTAGGCATACAAAGCTCAAATAATCTGCCAGAGGACTTTAGCTGGTAAGTGACAAAATCAAGATCTGAACCCAGGCAGTCTAGAACCAGAACGCCACGTCAAACAAATTCAAAGATGTCATGTTTGTGAATTTTTATATAGTCATCCCTCAGTATCTTCCAAGGATTAGTTCCAGGACCCCACACATGCATCAAAATCAGAGGACACTTATGTCTCTCATATAAAATGGTATAGTATTTGCATTCCATTTATGCATAGCCTCTCATATACTTTAAATCATCTCTAGGTTACTCTCAGTACCTAGTACAATTTAAACATAGCTTGTAAATAGTTGTTATATTGCATCATGCAGGGAATAATGACAAGGAGAAAAGTCTATGTATGTTCATTACAGATAAAATTTTTCAAAAAAATTTTTCTACCTGAGGTTGGTTGAATCTGTCCATGTAGAAGCTGAGGCTACAGAGAGTAAATCATACACACCGAAACTGTAGAGTATCTCTAGATACTTGTGTGTAGATGTGAAAGTATTAAAAATGTAGACTGAGAGAAAATATCAGATTTTTTTCTCATAGTTGCCACTTCTAAGGATGAAAGAGATAGAGGAATGAGGACAAGAAAAAGTAATTACAGAAACCTAACTTTACCTATGATTTTTTTTTAAACTCAAAAAGTTAAATACAGTATTACCACTCCCAATAATCATTTTCCCATCACTGGGACAAAACACCTGGCATCCACAATGTAAAAGAGGAGAGGGTTATTCTGGCTCACAGTTTCAGAGGGTTTAGTCCACAGTTGGCTGGCTCTAAGGCAGAAATAACACTGTAAAAGGACAAAATAGAGGAAAACTGCTCAACCCACAGCAGCCAGGAAGCAGGGAAAGAAGGAAGAAGCCAGGGTGGAAGACATACCCTCCAAAGGCATGCCCTCAGTGGCACACTTCTTCTAGCCCCATATTTAGCTGTGAACTCATCAGTGGATCAGTCCACTGATGAGTATAGAACCCCCATGACCCAGTCACCTTCCAGAAGACACATCTCCAAACACATGAGACTCCTGGGGGACATTCTAGATCTAAACTGTAACATTCTACCTCTGGACCCCAAAAGGCTTGTGCCCATCTCATTATGTAAAATTCATGTAATTCTCTAAGAATCACAAAGTCAATGGTTTCAGCATTGCTGAAAAGTCCAAGTCCAAAGTCCTTAAAACTCAAAGCAAACTTAGCTGCGAGCTTCTGCAAAAATCAAAAAGAAAGTTAAAAACTTCCAACATACAATGGCACAGGGAAAACATTCCCATTCCAAAAGGGTGGAAAAGAAAGGAATGGGACAAAAGCAAGACCAAAATGCAGCAGGGCAAACAACTTTACACAAACTTCCTGTCTGGCCAAGCTTTGCTTTTCAATTTTTTCTGTCTGTCCTTCATTCCTACCATAAATATGGCTAAAAACATCCAGCAGTACCCATACCACAGCCTGAATGTTGGGTTTCTTTGAAATTTCCTGCATCAGATTAATTAGTCCACTGCCTTTAAATTCAGCCTCACACAAAGACCTAGGACATGGACAAAACATAGATAAATTCTTTGTCAGAGTGAAACATGCCAGTCCTCTAGTCCAGTTTCCAACAGTCCTCACTCCCAACGAAAACTTCATGAGCCTTGTTTTTACTATTCACATTCCTATTAGCATTCTGGTCTTCTGAACTCCAACCAGAATCACTCTCCAGCTCAGCTAGGGTCTCTTTAGACCACATCTCCAAAGTTGCCCAAACTCTTCCTGTAAACCAGTTCCAAAGGCTTCCAAACCACACAGTACCCACAGTCACAGAAATAATACTACTTCTCCGATGGGGCAGACAATTGTCTGATTAAGTCAGCTTTCCCATCACAGACACACAATACCCAACACCCACAACACAAAAGAGGACAGGTTTAGTTAGCTCAGTTTCCTATGAATCCAGACCATGGCTGCTTGGCTTCAAGGCAGAAATAGCATGGAGGAAGGTCATGGCAGAGAAAAGCTGTTCAACCACAGCAAGCAGCAAGCAGAGAGAGAAGAGAGGGGCCAAGGAGGGAGACAGACCTTCCAAAGGCACACCCCCAGTGACACACCTCTTTTGAATGACCCTATCCCCTAACAGCACATTTAACTATAAACGCATCAGTGGATCAATCCACTGATGAAAAAAAAATTCCCCTGATGAATATAGAACCCCCATGATTCGATAACCTGCCAAAAGTCCCATCTCTGAATACATGAGACTTCAGGGAGACCTTCTAGATCTAAACACATGATCCAGCAATTTCACTCCTAGGTATAGACCCAAAAGAACCCAAAGCACGAATTCAAACAGGTATTTGTACACTAGTGTTTACAGCAGCCTTATTCACAACAAGCAGGTGTCCACTGACAGATGAATGTCTAAACAAAATGTACATATGCACAATGGACTATTATCCAGCCTTAAAAAGGAAGAAATCCTAATACATGCTGCAACCTGGATGACTCTTGAAGACATTATGATAAGTAAAAAATAAGTCAGACACAAAAGCACAAATGCTATATGATTTCACTTATATGAAGGTCATAGAGTAATCAAATTCATAGAAACAGAAAATAGAACGGAGGTTCCAAAGGGCTGAAAGAAGGGGGAATGGAGAGTTAGTGCTTAATGAGTACAGTTTTAGATTGGGATGATGAAAAGCTTCTAGAGATGGACAAGTGGTGATGGCTGCACCACAATGTACTTAATGCCACTGAGTGGTACATTTTAAAATAGTCAAAATTGTCTATTTTCTTTTATGTTTATTTTATCACAATTTTTTAAAAGGTTGATGAAAATGAGATAAAATGTTAACAGTTGTCAGTTGGGGGTGTACCTTAGTGAAGAGCACTTATCTGAGCATGTTCAAGGCCATGGGCTCCAACTCCAGCACCACACCAAAAAAAAAAAAGTGAACAGCTACTGATTCTGGGTCTTGAGTACCCAGAGATGTCATACCATTATCCTTTTCTTTAAAAGGCCAAAAGGGCCTCAGTATGGACAATGAAATGGAAACAAGGCCCTCAGTGGGGAGGCTGTCCCTGGAAGCTAGAAACTGGCTCAGGATTTTCCAATTCTTCCCTCCTCCTCCTGCTTTTACTGCACAGGGGTTGCTATGGAAACACAGGGCACCTTGGGCTTCCAGAGCTCAGCCCAGGTGCTACTAACTCCAGGAATAATACTGGCGTGTGAGTAAAAGAAAAGCCCTGACCATCAAGGTCTGTGTACACACATCCATCTGCCCTTGTTATCATGCCTCTCCAGTGACCATGTTTTACATGTGTGCGCATCTGTCCTCAGGAGATAGGCTTGGGTCTGGATGCACATAATTCCCTATGGAATTTACCCATATAGATATACATGAGTTCACTGGCAGGCATGTGGGAATGTCATATAGCCCAGGACCATCACTAAAATCATCAGAAATACTGAGGTAGGTAGCTTTTACAAAGCATCATGTGCTAAGCCTGTGTTTCATGCTTCCCCTGCATTATCTCTTAAACTTCCCAATAATAGTACCCAGGTGTAGACATTATTATTCTTCCCAGGTAAAGAAGGTGGGGCACAGAGAGGCTGTATGGCTTGCCCAAGCCACCCAGAGTGCATAAACCCAACTAATGAATCTTCACTGTGGGGAAGAGTGCTTCAAATAGACTGGTTCCCAGCAGCTGCAGCCCAGCTACATCAGAAGCACCACCGCTGGCCCTGATACACACAGGTTTGCTGGGCCCCACCCAGGCCTGATGAAGCAGAATCCCTTGGGTGGGGCCCCTGAAGCTGCATTTTAAACCAGACCCACGGACTGCACTACCACCAGACAGGCAGCCACGGATCCGGCCTAGGCCCTGCTGGCTCACATTAAATAAGGCATGGCAGGGTAGGGACAAGGGGCTGCCCCTCCTGAGCTCAGAAATGGTCCTGGGAAAGTCCCTAGTCCAAAGCTCTTCTATTCCAAACAGCATCTGCCAGCAACAAATCACCCAAGAAAGGTATGGTGGCTTCCATCATGCACCTCCCCCCAGGGCAGGGCCCTAAAAGTCACTTATGTGGCTTTGTGGCCTGCCAGGCAGGGATTTCCGCCCACCCCACCCTCTCAGAATGAGTTGGACATGGGTGGGAGGTTCACACTGCGGTAACCTGCTGGTTCACAGATCAGCTGAAGGCAGGAAGGGGACAGCCACCTCACCTAAGTGACAAACAGCACGAGGCACTCAGAGGTTCCCACAGGCTCAGACCTCCCACAGGGAGGGAGAAGAACACAGACATAAACCACCCGACCACCCCAGCTCAGGTGAAGTAACTACAACCCCTGGGGTTCTTGCTGCTCCAGGAGCTGGAAGAAGGTAGTATGTGTGGAGGAAGCAAGCTAAGCTGCCTCTGGGAAGAAGGACAGGGTGGCTACACAGGGTGGGAGCGTACAGGCATCTCAGGCAGGCAGAGCAGCACACACAAGAACCACAGCACAGGCAACAGAGGGAGGTCCACCTTCCAGCTGGAGCTAAAGGCGAAAAAGAGGTTCAGTTGCAAGAAAACAAAACAAACCTAGAAACTGGCTGAGGCACAGAGAGGTTAAATAACTTGCCCTAGATTAGTTGGGCTTTAAAGAGAGACTGCCTGGCTCCACAGCCCACAAAGTAACCACTAAGATGAGACCGGCTGGTCGGTAAACTTTTCTTCTGGTCATATTTGAGAATGCTTTAAAGGATTATAAGTGGGAAAGGTAGTGTAAGCCTGTAATCCCAGCACTTGGAGGCTGAGGCAGGGGACTCACAAGTTCAACCCCAGCCTGGGCGACTTAGTAACTTAGCAAGACCTTGTCTCAAAAGTTTAAAAAGTTTAAAAAGGGCTGGGAATGTAGCTCAGTACAAAAGCCCTGGGTTCAGTTCCCAGTGGCAATCACACACACACACACACACACACACACAAATAATCTTATGCCATTGCCCCAGAAGTTCAGCAAAATCTGGAGACATCTTTCATTATCACACTTGCTGCGTCTGGTGAGTAGAAGTCAGAGATGCTGGTAAACATCCTACCACGCACAGGACAACATGGAATCACCTATCCCGAAATGGCCATACAAACCCTGGCCTGGATAACGCTCACCACCCAGCGCTTGTCCCTTTGGACCACAGTTCTCAAACTTCATAGCATACTGGAATCACCTGGGGATCTTTAAAAAGTACAGATGCTGGGTCCCACCCGACATTTTGATTTCACGGAACTGGATACAACCTGGGCATCTGAACTTTTAAAAGCAGCCCCTCAGCAGGTTATATCAAAGTGCAGAAAAGTTTGGGGACCATGCCTTGGGGAAAAAAGCAGGGATTAAACTATTCACTGTGGGCCCAAACACAGTGGATATTCATGCCATTAAGAGAAGTCCCTGGGGTGTACACAGCCTGGACTGCCCAGATCCTCATTGGCAGGAGCAGGGGCTGCCCCTGCCCCAGCATCCTGGGGACAAGCCTTTGCATAAGCAGCACTAATGAGGTCTGCCATGGATCAGGCTCCTAGGAGCAGGAGAGCAGAGCTGGAGCCAGCTTCAGGAATGACAAATTACTTAGAACTGGCAAATGCAGGAGAAGGAGGTTAATTAGAGGGCCTCCTCAACCCAGTGACAGAGGAAGAACTGGATCTGAAAGAGAGAAAAGGTTAATCGAGAGGAGGCACAGTCTGGGAACAGAGCCGGAAAGGACCAGACAGTGACTGAGGGGCATGAGAGCAGTCAGGGGAAGAGGTGACCGGGGGAGAAGGATTTGGGAGTCAGCTACAGAGACATATGAGCGGGACAAAGAGGGATGGCCTGTCCAGAGCAGAAGTGCACAGGGGTGACCCCATGGGCTAAGTCGGCCTGAAGATAGGGCATGCACAGTTGTATTTTTTTTCTTTCCTTGAGTTAGTTGTCAAGATTTTGTCTAAAACTCCCGATTTCCAGTGGTCCTTATAAAGTGGACAACCGGATGCAATGGGCCAGTGTTCCCACAGCTCTGTCAGGTCATTCTAGACAAGGCATGTGCTCGCCAGCACCCAAGCTCCCTTCCCAAGACCAGATCCCTGTGGACACCCGGCTGTGTCTTCAGAAAGAAGAGAGGAGGTCCTGCACTGGAAAGCTGTGAAGACAAAGGAGTTGATGGAGAAGTAGGACAAAACTAAAGCCAGCACATGACAGAAACGTCAGAGACAGAGAGCTGACCCTTCACATCTGCCACCTTCCTGCTGTGTCTCAGCTCACTGGCCTCTACTTAAGGATGCTGAAGCCCATGACCTCAAGCTGTCCATCTACATGTCTGTGGACATATCCAATATCAGATAAAACTGAAGGGTCCAGGGATGGGCACCCGAAGACAAAAGAAGAATCAGGGGACAAAAGCCACCTTCCAATGTCCAAATGATCCTCAGGAGAAATGGGGATCAGCCTCATTTAGAAGTGGGCTTTAGGGGGCCAAGGAGTAAGGTTGGACTAAGCAATGGCAGTTACAGAAATTCCACTCGAAAATAATGGTCACCTTTCAACAAGCAGAACTGTATTGCAATATAAGAGGTAATGAGCTCCCTGTTACCAGAAGTAACCAAGCTCAAACTGAGTGACCAGTTTCAGCGCATAGGACATTCACCTAGTGGCTAATTTGTTTTTGTTTTTGTTTTTCATTTTGAGCCCTGAGATTCAAAGACTCCAGAGATCTGAGGATCTTTCCTGAACGCTCCCAGCCTCCTCTCCAGTGCTCCCCAGGAAAGCTGTCAGGGATTAGGCACTGTGCTCTGCCTCCCAGGGAGGGAAAGTCTGGATGGTCCAGACAAAGCAAAGAGGATCCACTCCCTTGCTCCCCTTGGCCTTGAACAGGATCTCAGACCATAGCCAGACACGGTAACCCCCAAGCCCACTCAGAGGCACAGGGAGCAGCTCTGGGGTGAGCCAGGGGACCATCCACATCCCCTCCTGATGTTGCACTCCAACTCAGAGAGGAGCCCCCAGGAGGAAGGGGTAGAAGGCACCACCCACCTCAGGCACCAGCACCACCTCTGTGTGGCTCCTGAGTGATCCCCAGGACCGTCCCTCAGAAGCCTCTCTGCCATCGCACCCAGGTCCAGAGTCTGTAGACAAGAAGCACAAGGGCTGCACAATCAGAGGAGTCAAGGACTCTTCGCCAAAGCCCAGTAGTAGCATTTCTTCCCAGTCCCCAGTGAGTGGGCCAGAGTCCTCCAGCCTCTTCTTCTACAGGACTCCAAGCCTCCCACCTGGACCTGGGCGAGGCTCTGGGCCTGGGAGGCCTATAAGGAAGCTCAAGTGCATGGCCAGAGATTTAAGGGCCCACAAGACTCGGGGAGCTGAACTAGGTGAGGGAGCCCCCAGGATAGCGGGCCACAGGCTGCCTCATCCGCGTTCTCCTCTCCTGCACCCTGCGCTTGCCCTGCGGGAACACAGTCAGCCCTGTCCTACTCTGCTTCCCCAGCTCCGCCATCACGTGGAAACACCCCCACGGGGCTCCAGGAACAAGCAGAGCCCCTCCTGCCCACCGTCCCATACCCATCTCAGAAGATCCCAACCCGTAGGCTCTTCCCTGCCAGCTGTTTCCTGCCTGCCAATCGGCAGGAACCCGCCAGACTGATCAGGTCCCAGGCAGCTGTCTGTCCACCCAGAAATCAGATCAGGGACTCACCAGGGCTTCCTGGGCATGGTGGTTTAGGCCAGGATAAGGGCCAGGAGCACACGGGTCCCTGGAGTTTGCAGACCTTGCTGCCTGGTAAACGGCACCTCCAGATGCATCCCCAGTGCCTGGCAATGAAATCAGGCCACAGCCCCACTGCCAGCTAAGCGCCCGCCTGCCTTGCTTCTCCCTGTAGCCACTCACGCCCCAGACTCCAGATCCCAAAACAGACATGTTCGTGGTTACCATAGGAACTTGCTAAAGCCAAAAAAGGCACCACACAGGCACCCACATGAGCCCTCGAAGCTCATGTCCACCTGCACGGGTGAGTGTGCACACACGCTCATGCACACCAACACTGCTCCCAGGCTCAGGCCATCCCGAAGAAATCAAAGGCCCGGCGTCTGACACTTGGCACAGAAAGAAGCACGCTCCCCTGGCCCTCTTGGGGCACATCCTCAACGGGGGCTCCCTGCCTGCCTGGCCACCAGCTATCAGTCACCAGGCAAAGGGCTGGTGACTCATGGGCTCCTCAACCCAGGGACAGAGGAAGAACTGGATCGGAAAGAGTGGATGGATGCCCTGTGCCCACCCACCAAAGGCACTCTAGGAACAAGGGGTGAGGGGCTGGAGTCAGGTCCCCCAGCTGTGCCTGCAAGGCCAGGACAGGGTACTGCCCATCACCAACCCTCCACAGACTGCTCTCCCTGCCCGCCAGACTCTGCTCCTCTCCTCTGTCACCTTCTGCCCCCCATATAAACTTCAGAATCCAAGATAGCCAAGTGGTAGAAAGAGTGGAAAGCAAGAGAAAGTTTATATTCAGAGCTTACTCCCTCCTCCTCCCCCACTAAACTGCCCAAATTCCCAAGTCCCTCATCTCCATGAATGGGACCAGGATCCACCAGGGCTCATCCATTCACTCTTTCCAGCCCCACTGTGCTATCCTGGCCTCCCTTCATCCTCTCTGGCCCCTGCAGGGACTCAAGTCGGACCATTCATTCCCTTGGCCAAAGCCCATCAAGAACCCAGGACCCCACACAACCCAACCACTGCTCCCAGACATGGCCCAGACTGCCACCCCCACTCCCACTGCTGTTCTCTGTGTGGCAGAATAACAGCTCCCAGTTCCTCTCCCACCCTAGCTGCCTTCACGCAGTGTGTGTGGTGGCTGCTGCCTGGAGCGTCTCTCTCCTCTGGCTGACCTTATACACACTTAGAGACAGCTCAGGCATCCGCAGGTTTCCAGGAGGGGATGGCATCTTCACACTTGTCACAGTCCATGGCAACCGTCTCTCTGTGTGTCTGTGTCCCTGTGGGGCCGGAAGCTGTCATGGCAGAGACTCCTTTTCATCTGTGTCCTCACCCCCCCCCAGCCTGGCACCAGACTTGGAATGTAGGTAAATGTTAGTTGAAGTGACTCAGGCTTCTCCCTTCAATACATCTATCTCCCCATGTCCTTGACAACTCAGCAAACTCTGAGCAGATGCCCTGAGTGTGTGGGAGAAGAGCTGACTAAAATGAGTCAGCCCCAGAAGGTTCTAGAACATCTTTGTGGTGCCTCGAGGAGTCTTGTAATATGCAGTAAACAAAGACCTGGTGGCCAGCGGAGCAGAAATGAATTGGTGATCGAGTCATCAACTCATATATAAAGAGTCGTTAAATTGGAATCAAGGGATGGCAAAGAGTAGAGAAATGAGCTTTCAGAAAGGAAGACTGGGAAACTAAAGACAAACACTTGGTGCCAGGCCCCTGGGCCCTGACACTGCACTCTCCCGCTCAGATGAGAATGTGGCTGGCCAACTTCAGGAGAACCTGGAGACAGGATGTGTACAAAGACAGTTACCCAGATTTTGCACACAACTCTCACAGACTGGTGACAGAATCCCGGCCTTTAAAAGGCCGCACAGAGCAAAAAACAAAGCTTCCTTGAGGTGGTGAGCTCCTGTCCTGTGTGGACAATGTCTCCAGCAGCTGCTGGCAGGGATTCTAGGGGGCAAGGGGACCTACATGGAAGCATACTGCCTGTTCCTGCCCCAAGCTGTGTGGCCATCTTGTTTCTGACAGGATTCTGAGTCCTCAGCCAGATAAAATGGAAACTTAAAGAAGGCTGTCATCTGGCCGAAAACCACAGAGCAGCTGAAAGGCTGCCCCCAGCCAGGCTGTTGGCTCCTCCAGGCCTCCCTCGCTCTCCTCTGAGGAGGAAATCTGAGGGCACAGTCACAGCTTGGTCCTATTCCATGCTTTCTTCCTAACCACAACGCCATTTCCAGGGACCAAGAGTGGCGGTCATCAGTTAAAAAGGTGGACTCTTTCCTACAAGGCAATGGCTCTAGGCCCCTCTTACAGGAGTGTGTGTGACACGGCATCCCTAGCAGCAGAGACAGGCTGCTCTGCACCATCTCCGTGCCAATTCATTGTCAGTCCCTGCACAATGTGATGGTCATGTCGGGTGGCTGGGGCCATGCACCAGACAGACAGACAGACGGACGGACGGACAGACAGACAGACAGACAGACACACACACACACACACACACACACACATGCCTCCTTCTTAACAAAGAAGCAGGGGTCTCTGAGGAGGGTGGGCAGGAAGCGCAGGAATAAATCTGAGGCTCCCAGCTCAGGTCCTCCCCCTCTGGAAGCCACTCCAGGGACGTCCACAAGAAAAGCCAGCACCTGGCCCCGCCGGCCTGGGCTGTCCTCTGGGGAAAGCTGGTCTGACTATGACTCAGTCCCTGCAGACAGGTTGGCTCTGGCACAGGCTGGAGGAAGGCGAAGGCCCACATGCCGAGCTGGCAGCTCTCGCCCCCCTCTTCCACCTCCCTCTGCCTCTTTCCCTCCATCTCTCCATCAGCATGTGGTGGGCCAAGCTTGATGGCCCATAAACGATTCCCTCAGCAAACAGAGACTGAGGACCCGCGTCGTGCCAGCACTGTGTTGGGCCTTGAGGAGCCGGAGATGGAGTATGCAGAATCCCTGATCTCAAAGACTTTGTACACACATGCTCTCACTTACTCAGCAGTGAGACCCTACCATTGCCAACGTGCTGGAAAGATAACCTGGAAAGAGGACACAAGCCATGCGTGTAAACTAGAATATGAAAGCTAGAGGAAAGTAAGTTGGTCCTGAGTCTAATCTTCCCATTTTCGAGCTGGGGAAACTGAGACCCAGAGGAGTTAACAATTTACCCAATCATTAGCCTGGGACTATAACCTAGGCCTGCCATCCCACACTTCAAGCTTCTTTCTCCTACATGGTACTGCCACCACCTTCCCTCGTCAGGTCCCTGCGTGGCTCCATGCCCCTGTCCCCACTGCAGTTAGGTAAGTCCTGGCCTCGGGAGGACCACAGGCTCCTCTCAACCTGTGCTTCCAGCAGGGAGATGAATCCCGAGGCCACTACTGTAGCAAGGACTCTGTGCTCATGGTCCCCGAGACACATCAAGGAAAGAGATCCGGAAAGCAGGGAGGAAGGGAGGTGTTGAGAACCAGCCAGCTCCACCCTGAACTGAGTGAAGTACAAGCCTGGATTCAAATCCCAATTCCATGACTTATTCACTGGTGACTTGGACCAGGTTTTCTAATATCTCCAAAGCTGTACTTTCTCATCTCTCAAATGCAGAAATCAATGGTGCCCGCTCCATGAGAGGGTTGTGAAGCCTCAGGAAAGCAATGCAATGAAATCCTCACATAGTGAGTACCTAATAATGGTGGGGCCAGACCCCATCCTCACAGCCACATGCCTCAGGGCACCTCTGGGCACCACCAGGAGTTACACGGCTGACTGCCTTCATGTCGAGGATGGTAGGTCACTGGGGAGCGACCAAGGCAATCAAGGAGAACAGGCCTCAGCCCACCAGTATCTGCTGCTCAGCAGAGAACTCGACAGGCTGCATCTCAGAAGGAAAGATGTCTCACCCAGCAGAGGCAGAAGGAAGGAGGCATGTTGGTGACTGCAGGAGCCCCCACAGTGTGTGTTCGGCCACCCAGCTGACCTGCCAGTGAGCAGAAGCACATTGACATCTGGGCGTATTTCTACATGAGCTACTGCCAACAGTGGGGAGAGGGAGGCAGGAACTCATCTTTTTAGTCCTGAGGGTGGAGGGGACAGGTGAACATAAGCTTTTATGGTGTCTCCCAACCCACAACCCATCTTTCTACTCTGAGAGCTAAGCCCTCCCACATAGAGTGGCCAGCCACAGGTACCGCATTTTATTCACAAGACCCACCTCTCCAGCTAAACTGATTGGACCACAAGGGCACGACTAATAGGGACTGAACCAATCAGATCTCTCTCTCTGTCTCTCTCTCTCTCTCTCTCTCTCTCTGTCTCTCTCTCTCTCTCTCTCTCACACACACACACACACACACACACACACACACACACAGGGGACTGGACCTAGGCCCTTCAGCATACCTGGCAAGCATTCTACCACCGAGTTTCTCTTTTTTAAAAGTTTTGTCGAGACATGATTTATACACAGTGTGATCAAAAACTATGGTGAATGTTTACATTTTAAAAATTATTACAATAAATGACACATTGGCATTAACCCCTTACTTCAGACACACTTACCCTATCATTGCTGCCCCTCTCTCAGGCAGTTCCGGAAGTCCTCTTTCATGAGCATGTTTAGTCGTGCTGTTACAGCTGCCTTGATATCCTGAATCAATTCAAGACATTTACTTTTCACGGTCATTTCTGACTTTGAGGAGGAGCCAGAAGTTGCACGGTGCCAGATCCAACAGACGAGGACGCACCATAATATTTTTACGCGCCTGCCTTTCTGTGGAATGGCACTTGGCAGCAACATTCACGCCAGTTTTGCTCATACCTTGTAAAGACAGTCGTGAAAGTACTTCCAGAACTGCTCCAGAAAGTGACAAGAACTGTTACTGGAAGCTTTTTGTACAATAAAGCAATCATGCAGATTAAAGAGCAAAAAAAAAAAAAAGAAAAAAGAAAGAAAGTGACAAGAATAGTGGGATAAGTGTGTTCCAAGCAAGGGGAAATATTCTAAGGGAGATTAACAGTAGTGTGTCTTTTACGGTAATAATTTTTTTAATTTAAACATTTATCACATATTTTGACCACATGTCATATGCCACTTGTAAGTGTACAATCTTGTGGTTCATAGCATAGTCACGATGTTGTGCAGCCATTACCACTATCCATCATCACCATAGATAGTATCTTGTTCCAGAATATTTTCATTACTCCAAGAAAAGCTCCCCTTACCCTTCTCCCAACAAACCCCCAAGTATAGGGCAGCCACTAATCTACTTTGTCTCTGGGGATTTGCCTTTTCTAGACATTTCACACAAAGAATCACATAATATGTTGTGTTTAGTGTCTGTGTAGTGTCTGTTTTTAGGCACCCATGTTATGGGATGTATGTACTAAGACTTCTTTCCTTTTTATGGCCAAATACTATTGTGTTTATGGCTATACCACACTTTGTCTTTTCATTCTTCTCTTAGCAGACATTTGGCTTGTTTCCACTTTGGGTTATTATTAATAATGCTGCTATGAACGTTTGTGTGCCACTTTTTATGTGAACAAAACTTGTGAACATACGTTTGAAAACATAGCTTTTCATTTATCTTGGGTAATTACCCAAGAGTACAGGTCAGATGATAATTCTGTGTTCTAAGCTTTTGAGGAACCATCAGCCTCTTCTCCAAAGCACTTACACTGCTTTACGTTCCCGCCAGCATTTAGGAGGGTTTCAGTTGCTCGATGTCCCCAACCTCCTGTTTTGTTTTGTCTTATTTTTTTCCCCAGTACTGAGGCTCAAACCCAGGGCTTTCACACTGAACTACATCTCTGGCCCCTTTTTTTATTTTTCTAATATGAGGCAGGATCTCACAGAGTCACTAAATTGCTCAGGCAGAGCTCAAACCTGCAAATCTCCTATCTCAGCCTCTAGGAGTGCAGGGATTACAGGTGTGCACCACCACACCCAGCTAGCAGCACTGGTTATTATCTGTCTATTTTACCATAGCCATTCTAGGGGTTGTGAAACGCTAACTAATGGTGGTTCTCATTTACATTTCTTATGTGTCTAATGACGCTGAACATCTTTTTATGTGATTATTGCCCATTTTTGTACGTCTTCTTTGTAGAAATGTCTACTCATATTCTTTGTCCTTTTGTTCTGATGCTGGGGGTCAAACCTAGGACCTCACACGAGCAAACACTATACCACTAAGCTAAATCTTCAGCCCCCTCTGCCCAATTTTTGTGTTACTTGTCTTTGTATTATTGAATTGTAAAAGGTCTTTATACATTCTAGATATGAGTCTCTTATCAGGTAGAGGACTTGGAAATACTGTACTTATTCTGTGGGTTGTCTTTTCACTTTCTTGATAGTGTTCTTTGCAGCACAAGTTTAATTTTGAGGAAGTTGAATTTTTTTGAAGTAGGGTCTCACTATGCACTTCAGACTGGCCTTGAGCTGACTACGTACCCCCAGCTGGCCTCAAACTGCAGTGATCCTCCTTCCTCAGCCTCCCGCGTGCTGGGATTACAGATAGGCACCCTCATGCCTGGCTTTACTTTTTATTGCTACTGCTTATGTTTTTGATGTCTTTGGTGTCTTTTTAAAGAAACTTTGCCTTATGCAAGGTCATAAAAATTTACAACTTTTTTTTCTAATAGTTTTAGAATTTTAGCTCTTACACTGGGTCTTGATCCATTTTGAGATAATCGTTCCATATGGCATGAGAGAAGGATCCAGTTTTATTCTTTTGTATATGGATATCATGTTGCCCCTGCAACATTTGTGAAGAGACTATTTTTCTCTATGGAACCGTCTTTTCGCCCTTGCTGAAAAGCATTTGAACACAAATGTGAGAGTTTATTTCTGAACTGAATTCTATTCCATTGCTCTATACATCTATCTTTATGCCAATACCACACCATCTGTAGCTCTGTAATAAGTTTTGAAATTGGAAATATAGTCTTCCAACTTTGTTCTTCCTTTTCAAGATTATCTTTGAATTTCCATATGAATTTCAAGATTTGGTTTACCAATCTCTGCAAAGAAGTTACTGAAATTTTTTTTTGGAGACAGTAGCTATGTAGTTCAGGCTGGCCTTCAACATGCTATGTAGCCCAGGTTGGCTTCAAACTCGTGGAGATCCTCCTGCCTCTGCCTCCTGAATGCTGGGATTGCAGGTGTGCACCACTACACCTGACTCACTGCTCAGAGTTTTATGAAATAAGGTGTAGAGTTCCTGGCCCAACCTCTCTTGAGCTCTAGTTCCACTTCCCCCCTGAATTCTCTGAAGTATCCTGGACCTTTTCCAAAAATTCCATCTTTCTCAACCAAATTATACCAGGCTCATGTTTCTTATAATAAAAAAACTTAAAACTACAACATGTCCCAAACTACAATTTCAGTACTATCTCCCCAATGCCTGAGCCCTCAGACTGTCCCTTAGTTACCAAGAGTCCCCACTGGGACCCCAATGTCCACACCCACATCCCCAGACCTTCACTGTACCCTGTACCTATTTCTCTCCCAGGTTACAAATATTACACTTACCAGTTAAAACAAACAGGCCCGCGATAAACGCTTGTGCATTTGAATTAGATGTTCCAAGACAGACTCAAAAGAAACACTTCTCCCGCTCCAAAGCCCTCAGCAACTCCACTTCATGCTTCACATCTCATTCAATACTCAGATACATTCTGGGAGCTCTCAGAGGGCTAGACATCGTGCCCGTTAGACAAAAGATACGGAAGTAGAGGCTCAGAGGACCGCGGTGTCTCGCCCGCGGCAACTTACCCTGAATCTGGGCTACA
Organism: Hystrix cristata; assembly: GCA_004026905.1. Lineage (NCBI taxonomy): Eukaryota > Metazoa > Chordata > Mammalia > Rodentia > Hystricidae > Hystrix > Hystrix cristata. Next base: position 43,869 of record PVJO010008719.1, on the reverse strand, counting down.
AGGATACACACACCACGCCAACCCAGGCGCAGGCGGCCCCGCCGTCCTGCTCCAACTTGAGGAAGTGCTTTGGAAGACATCTCCAGCAGTCTTCCTGGACTCCTTCCACCGCACCCCTGAAAGCTGAAAGCTCTCAAAGGGAAGAAACGTTTTGTCCTCCATCCCAGTAGTGCTGACTGCTCACTCTCACCTTTCCAAGAAAAACACATCCGAGTGGGAAGCCTCTTATTTTGATTCCCTGATATGCCAGTCCTCGAGACTGACTGTGCCTTGCCCAGGGACTCGTAACTAGGGGAGACACAGTCCGTGCTGGTAACTTAGCAGAAAACCTTTCAGAGGAGATGGAGCAGAGGAGCTGCTTCTGAAGGGGCTTCCTACTGCTAGGCGCACGCTTTACCACTGTGCTACCCTCAGCCCCTGGAGGAACTTTCGTGCATGAGCTAATTCTCTAACATGAGGTAGAAGAATATTTTGAGCTAGTGACCAATGCTGTTTTCCGCCTTTCCAGTTCACTCAGATGGAGCAGGTAGTAGTAAGTTCTCCCCAAAGGAAGGATGCAGAAGTTTCCTAAACTTTGGTTAAGTCTCAAAAGAGAAAGGGGATTGGGATGCACACAAAATGGTTTGCCAGAAACCTAGATGTAAGAGGAATGAAGCTAGAGAGGGTAGGGAAAGCAGGGGTCTCTAGAGATGTTCCCGCTTAGGGCTTCCCCAGACGACCCGCACACACATGGCAACCAAGGTAGACAACTCCCAGGCACAGAAGGCTCAAAGAGCCCTGGAGCCAGACTGACCAGGATGTCTCAGGTCTGGTAGAAAATGACTCGGGACCAGAGAATCCCACACACACACTCTAGGATGTTCTCCGAGGTTCATGAATTGTGTGGCACAATCTTTTGAGTAGATGAGAAATGTCCAGGAGACCATTTGATAGAACTGGAATTTCACACTAAAGTGACAGAAAATACACTTATTACTGCTAAGTGTGTGGCCTGAAAGTCACACCCACTATATTCATTCCCAACATGCTGATTCCTGCGGCTCCCATTGCCACCTCTGCCTTTCCCTGGACATCCAGGAATCAAAAGCCCTGTCCAGGGAAGCACATCACCCCGCCCCACCTCGGCCAACAGGGACTGGAATCTAACAGTGTGATATCCCCCAGCTGTGCTCCCCACAATGTGGAGGGATCAAAGTCCCTGGGGGAGCTCCAGCTACTGTCGTTTCTGACCTCAAGAGGAAAAGAACCAACTACTTACTTGACCTTCAGACTCGCCAGCATGGTCTTGTCGATCCTGCCAAGAGAAAAGCCAGAGCCCCAGTCAGTGCAGTGCTGAAGGCTCCCACCCAGCACCTGGAGGGGAGGAATCCCTGGGCCGGCCCATCCCTCCAGCCTGGAAGGCCCTGCAGGGGATGGTAGCTGCAGGGGCAAGCTCTCCTCCAGCCAGGAAGGGAGGACTGAGTTCTAGGAGGACTGGGGACTATGAGATGGGTACTAGTACCCTACCATTTTAGAAATGAAGAAACTGAAACTCAGAAGGGCGAAATCGCAGACCCAGTCTTGCTCCCAGTCTTACTCCAGGTATCTGACTCCAGACCCAGAGGTCTTTAAGCAATTTATACGTAGCCTCTCCCCTTATTACCACTACCCAACAAGGGGGTACCCACCATCGGCAGGAAGATAATACATCAGGGTTTCCTAGTCTTCAGCTTTGAGAAGATACCAGCACCCCAACAGTAGGGATCCTCCTGTCCATTAGACGGGAGACCCCACTTCTGGGTCAGAATCCAACAGCAGGCTCCAGAGAGAACCAGCAGGTGGGTTCCACCAGGCAAGGAGCCCGGAACAGGGAAGATCACGTTTGCCACAGACTGTCCTGGCAGCCGCTCCTCCGCCTAGTCCACACCCGCCCTGCTGGCAGAGGAGGCAGCACTGTGAGCTTCTATTTTTACCCCCACATATGCCAGCCCTTATGGCTATAAAGGGAGGTCCCTCCCCCTCCAAGATAGGGAAGACGCAATATTCCCACTGTGTGAGAGTCTCTTCTTGTTTATGGGTCATAACCACCAATGTCACCATCTCCTAGTGTCACCATCTCCTAGTGTCTCCACCATCGCTGTCACCACCCTCTTGTCACCAACACTATCAGTGTTACCAATACTATCAGCATCACCCCACTATCACTATCATTATCAGTGTCACCAGCATTTGTGTCACATCACCATCAAGGTCACCATCATTGCCAGTGCACCATCACTAAATGTCACTAGTGTCATGTCATCCTCACTATCAATGTTACCACCTGGTCACCATCATTATCCATGCCACCATCACTACCTGTATCACCACCACCAGTGTCCACATCACTATCAATGTAACTAAAATCACCACCGCCGCCAGGATGCTCAAATCGCTGGAAAATTCTTTCAGGCACCCAACAGCCAGCTCAGCTCTGCCTCGAGTCTCCCATCATAGACTGCAGGGCCAGCGACAAGAGACAAGGCAACAGGGCCACCTGTTGGATGCAGCTGGCCAGCACAGCCTGCAATGGGCCTTGAGTTAGGAGCAGGATCCTTCTCCACTGAGTAAGTTTCCAGAAATCTCTGATTTCAGTTCCCAACAGCAAACCAAGCTATGCCCTGGGTGTCCTGTCCAGGTCTCTACCAGTTTCTTCTCCACACCCCGTTGTGGGCCCTTCCCTGGGGCTTCCACTCCTGGTGTCCAAGGGTCTCACCTGAGCCCTCCACCCCTTGGGATGCAGCCTCCTCACCTCTCCCATTTAATCCACCATATCGCCAAATCTGACCAAGAGTCAGAGCCCCTCATTCTGCCATAACATTTGTAACAAGAGCTGCCCACCTGTCACCCTAATAATAAATTCTTCCATCTTGCATTTTTCTCAAGGTATCTCTTCTAACTCATATAACAGCTCTCTACCGTGGGGAAGGCAGAAACCCCACTGACACAGGGGGAAACCAAGATCCAGAGAGGGAAGTATGCCATTGGAGTTCCTCAGTGTCAAGGTGGAGTCAGCACGAGGCCCTGGGCTCCTTGCATGTGTCCTCCTGACCTCTGCCTGATCAACCTAATCTCCATACTTCCTAGGCCCCAGGGAGCCTGCCCCACACCCATATCCGCCAGCTTGCGAACAAAGGTTCCCACAAAGGAGTGTGGCCTCCCAGAGACAGGGCCTGTGGTTTGGGCAGCAGAGGTGGAGCTGGGCCTGGCCCTTTCAGGAAGCCAAGTCGCCAGGCTCCTCCATCCCCTGGCCCATCCCACACACTCCCACCACCTCATCCACCCTGACACCAATGGCTGCACAGCCTGGCAACCAGTGGAACTTTTAAAACACCACCCAAGACTGTATTTACTAACTGGAGGGAATCTAATTTAGTCCCCAGCTGTCTGTGATATTCCCTCTGAGCTGACAGCAATGCCCAGATAATACCCACACTGCAGCCCTACAGTCCACACCAGCAGGTCCTGCCATCCCTGAGACCCCACCCTTGCCTGCTACTTGCACAACACCTCGCTTAGCCAGTAAGCATCTACTGAGCACATGTGACAGGCCAAGTGTCCCAGAGATCAGTAAATAAGATGGAGCAGGGCCTGCCCTGTGGGACCCAGTCTGGCGGGCTGTGGTTAGCACGCAGGGTCTCTTGGACATGCTAGGTCTCTTCCCATACCTTCCTCTTTGCCTCCCAGGCAACCCTGAGTGGCCACACTCATATCATCCCTTTGCCTGGTCAAGTTCAAACCACAGTCCCCCTTTATGCACAGTATTGCTACCTGGTTCCAGGGGATTCACTTGGGATGAAACCGGATTGAGACCTGAGCATCGCAGAGAGGTCTCACGACAGTCCCTCTGTGTGCTCCACAACTCACAGAGAAAGGTAGGTCTAGGAGGAAACAATCCCACTGCCTGGGTCCTGCCTTGCAGGAATCCCAACCCGGCCTTCCACATTCGTTCCAGGGCGGGAGGCAGACTGTGTGATTCGAACCCAGACCCCGCCAACAGGACAGCTGCCCCTGGCTGCAGCATCGGGGAGGGTTGTGAACAGGCACTGCTACACCACAGCACCCCTAGCATCGTCTCTTCCTCCTGTCCCATCTGCCAAACAGGGAGTGCCATAGTCCCTTCCTGCTGCAGGATGGGTGGTAAAGTGCTTTCAGAAAGGGGGAAAAGAAAATAAAAAGCTGCCCACATATGGAAGCAAGTAACTCACCAGAAGAACAGAGCCCATCCCTTCCCAGTCTCCTGTGCCTCCCTCCTCCCTTGCTCTTCAAGCCACCCAACTCTGGCCCACCACCTTCCCCACCAGGACGCCCCAGCCACCCTCCCCCAGCACCCTCCTCCAGTTTGACAGCTCCCCAGGCACAGAAGCTGAAAGGAAACTGATAACAAAAACCACCAGGCTCTCTTCCTCAGCTGAGGAGAAGCTGAGAGCAGCTGGTAACCAGAGACAAGATTTTGACCTCAGTTTCCCCACTTTCTGGCCCCAGGGAAGGACAGAGCATCCCCTCTGTCCTAACAGAAGTTTAGAGGCAAAGGGCAACCTAGAAGTGCGGGGAGGCGGCTGGACGCAGACAGAGAGAGGGTGGGGCCGGGAGGGTAGAGAGCTTTGGAGACAGACCTGCCCCTCCTCTCACAACTCACCCCCAGAGAGGAAGCTGCCCTGAGGTCCTTCCCGTGACCCCATGGAGTCACAACAGCAGCAGGGACAGGAGCACACACCGATGCAGGAGATCACGGTGCAGGTGGGCATCTGCCCAGAAACAGGGAATCACTGTGGTTCCACACAAAGGCACATGCTTCATGCACGATCCTGCAAACCGGCAGCTGCAGTCACGCATGCACACCTGCACATATACACACACACACACAAGCAGCCACGTGCATGCATGCTCACATTCACAAATCATCACAGGCATGCATACACATATATGAGAACACGCTGACACAGGGACACACATTCGAATACAGTCATACTCACACCCACACTAGCAGCTCCAACCTCTGCATCCTGGCAGATCGTGCCCTGGGACAGTGAAGATGTCCGTTTCTGATGTCCCCACCAGGATCCTCCACGTCTATCTGAAAGCGTCCCCTGCAGACCTCGGGCTCAGGCACAATCCGAGCCCCTCTGTCCTCATAGGCAGCCAAGGAACCAACAAGGCACCACCTCCAAGTTCACTCCCAACCCTTCAACCACTATTTCATCTGCTACCCACCATCCGAAGCCCCCGAAGGAGACGCTGCGCTTCCTGCCAAACATGGTAGTGGCTCCAGGGCCCCAGGACCCGGTGATGTCTCCGAGGCTGTTAGCGAGAGGGCTGTGGAGTAGCAATCTGGAGGGCCATGGCGCAGGGCAGGCGCCAGGCGTGGCACCTCCCTCCACGCCTGCCCCCCAACCCAAGCTTCCTGTGGGTGCGGCTGCACGGCCAGGAGGTGTGTCCTGCCCTCCGGGAGGCACCAAAGCAGCCAGGGAGGTTACAGAGGGCAGCTTCCCCACACCCAGAGGAACCCACAGCTCCGGAAGGGGTTCAGCTGGCAGATTGCACCACACAGCCCTGGCTTCTCAGAACCCAAAAAAGGCCAACAAATTCTCTCAGCCACACCTGCGAAGGAGGGAGAGACCCAGCTGGAACCCCCAGGATCCCTGAGGACTGGGACCCCTCAGCCTCTCCCTGGAGCTGCCTGAGAGGGGCCCTCTGCCTGATGCTTCACCATGGTACTGCACACTCCAGACACTCCAGCCGCACATATGGACATAAGTATGCAAATACATACACAGGCCCCAGGGCACATGCATGTGCACATGTACGCATATATGCCCAGAATGCACAAGCACACACAGACACATGCATGCTCCTATATAAGTCAGACACCTGACACGGTGCAGCTCCTGTACACTTACAAGCAGATCCGTGTAGACTTTAGCGGAGACACCTGCACATTCCTCTCCTTTACTTGCAAATGGCCATATAGACACACGCACGTGCACAGACACAGAGAGGTGCTCACACACAGGCACACACTCAGACTGCACTCATGCCTGAGAGGTGCCTTCACATGTACACACACACGCATACATGGCACAGACAACACAGCAGACGACAGCATCGGTGGGCACCGATTGGCACCAGACCCCTACTCAGCCCCCAAGCTGTGAAGAGAGGGAAGCAAGGACACTGTCGCCGCTGCCCTTGGCCTCGCTCTCGGGCCCACCTTCTCTGCTGCATCCTGATCAACACCTCTGCCACTACAGGAATCAGAGGCTGTGTGCCGAGGGGCCAGGGGCCAGCCCCAGCTTTTGAACAAAGGGCAGAAGGATTTCTATCTTCTCGACGCCCCTAAAGCAGTGGACACTACAGGTGTCGTACGTGGGAGAAAGAGGTGTGGTTACAGGCGCACCGGGCTGGGGCATCACACTTAACACCCGCTCTGGAGGACAGGCACTGACAAGGGCTCTTAGACACGGCCCCACAGTCTATGCAGACCATCTAGACCGTTCCCACAGTCAGGAAGGACTCGGGTCCAGCCTCAAACAACAGAAAGCCAGCAGGGCAGCCAATGGCTGCCACCTGGGGCTCTGGACCTTGGCCGCCACAGGGACACTCAGACACCTGGCCAGGGAGCAGCGGGAGCCTGGACTTCCTCGGTGTCAAAGGGATCCGGCTCAGAGAGGCCCTTTTCTCCGAGGGTCTGGAGAGGGAGAAGGGAGGTTCCACGTGGCTTTGCCTTCGCTCCGAGTGCTGCTTACCCTCTTCCACTCGCCCCTGCTTGGCTCGTGGTCTCCAAAGTTTTGAAGGTGCATGACCTCAGGTAAGATGGTTAACCTCTCTCGGCCTCACTTTTCTCTGTACCAGGGAGTGACTACCACCAACCTCACAAGGTTCTCAGTGAATGGAAACCCTTGGCACAGGGTTCCACACATCGTGGAAGCTGTCATCGCTGCTGTCCATTATGACTCTGCCCTCCACCCTTACTTTGGCCCCTTGCTTCCCCTTCTATGTTGGGGGGTGGGCGCCGAAGGGCCACAGGCTCTCTGGGAAGGACTGTGAGCCACTAGAAAAGGGAAGCTCTCCATGAAGCAGCCCAGCCCTTCTTCCCCTGCCATGCACAGCCCAGCTTCCTCCCAGACCTCGCTGACTTGGCAGCCAGGCGCAGACAAGCCACAGCTACTACGACAAGAGAGGCTGGGACAGCACCATTTCTGTGAGTTCACTATGGGCCAGCGCCCATGCAACCATTTGGCTCATTTCAGCCACACATGATACACGAGGTACTGATACAGATGGGAACACTGAGGCTCAGGGAGGTAAGGAAACTACATAAAATTCACAAATCCCAATAGCAAAAGGGCTAGGTCTGTTCTCTGCATAATGATCTGCACGGGTAAGTGCTAGTCACACTGTCAACACAGCCCTACTGATTATGGAATCTACAGAAATGCACAGTTCATGCAATGCCCATTATACAGATGAGAAAACTAAGGCTCTGAAAGCAAAGTATGGCTCAGCAATAAGGAAAGTACAATGATGAAGTGGGTCAGAGAAGGATGAAGTCCTCCCAACATCTGCACAAACAGACTCTTCTCCCAAGTTTGTTTCTCACCCCTCCCCAGAGTCTGCTTTGGGTCACAAGTCACAAGGCCCAGCTTCCCTGGCTGAGCCTGTGCGTTTGTGGAGGACCAGCTGAGACCCAGATCGAAGGCGCAGCTCCAGAGAAACCACCACTCTATGAGGCTCTGAGCTAGGCAGAGCCACAGCGCTGACTGGGGAAGGCAGCCCAGGCTCCTGTCCAGCTCAGCTGCAGGACCTCCATTGCGTCTTCAGGCCCCTGGGGCAAGAGGGACAGAAGGGACAATGTGGTTTCCTCTGCTCAGGCAGCTAGGACCTCACAGTCACCAGTGAAAGCTGAAAGAGGAGACAAACTCCTTCACCAGACTCAGGGATGAGGCAGCTACGGGAAGTCTGGGAAACATGTGCCCCTAGAAAAGACGGCAATTGATTGGCCAGCCTTGATCTGCCCCATCCAGACAGCAAGAAATGGCATCAGAACCAACCTTGTGCAGTTCAGCCCTCACCCCAGTCCTACTCTGAGCAGGTCCCCTACTCTTTGAGGCTTTAGTCTACCATTCATTCACCAAAGGGGGACTTAACTTGGCCTCTACTTCCTTCCTAAGTCGGGGTGGAATAGGGACAAAGGCAGAAATAGGCACTCTGATCTTCAGGAAAATGGGGCACAGTGGACACTGATCTCCAGGGAAACAGGGCACAGTGGACCCTCTGATCTCCATGGAAACCGGGCAGAGTAGACACTCTGATCAACAGCGGAACAGGACACAGTGGGCATGCAGAGCAGCGATCACACAGCAGTTGGGAATCTATGCCTTGGGGTCAAGATAAAGCAACATCTAGGATCTGCATAGTGATTTCCAGTCCAAGATCTCTTCCTTGTGTGCCTCTCTTGGGGGCCAGACTGACTTTCCCATTACACAAGCTCTGAACAGCAAGATGATGAAAAAAAAAAAAAAAAACCATCGCAAGAGGACTGCTTGTGAAAACTGGGTTCCAAGAGCAGGACCCAGACATACCATGATTGCACAATTCCCTTTTATCTCCCAAGTGCAGACAGTCTGTCAAGAGAGTTACTGGCAACGTAGGGTTGTGGGATAAAGAAGCAACAAATTTTACCACAATTAAAAATTTTTAACTAACAATAATAAGGTTTCACTTTTATCTGTCTGACAAAAAGGTTTTAAAAAAAAACTTTGATAACGATATGAGGGTATAACGAAACAATCAACTCACAAAGTGTGCAATATCTATATTATGGTTAATTTTATGAACTTTCGTGGGGGGGTGCTGAGAGCAAACTCAGGGCCTTAGCACTTGCCTAGCTCTACCACTTGAGCTAAATTCCCAACCCCCAATTTTATGCGCATTTGACTGTGTCTATTTGACTAAGAGATGCCACGAGGCTGGTAAAACCTGATGTCTAGTGTGTCTGTGATGGTGCTTGAATTGGGAGACTAAGATCCCTTCACCAATATGGGTGGATATAATCTGTTGAGGACCTGAATAGGGCAAAAAGATGGAGAAAGTGAAATCACTCTCTGCTTGAGCTGAGACACCCATCTTCCCCTGTTCTCAAAATCACCACTCCTGGCTCAGGCCTTAGGACTTGGACTGGAACAATATCACCAGCTTCCTGGGTCTCTGACCTGGAGATGGCAGATCCTAGAACTTCTCGACTTCCATAACTACACGAGTCAATCCCTCATAACAAATCTCTTTCTATATACGTACATAAAGAGAGATAAAGACAGAGGTATATCTCCTATTTGTTCTGTTCTGTGGAGAACCTTGGCTCATACAATGTATCAAAATTTTAAGTGCATCCCAGCACTCTGTAGGCTGAGGCAAGACGATCGCAAGTTCAAGGGCAGCCTACACAACAGAGTGAGTTCAAGACCAGTCTGGACTATATAGAAAGAACCTGTTTCAAAAAAAAAAAAAAAAAGGAAAAAAAACAAGAAAGAAATCTGGGCATTGTGGCACACACCTGTAATCCCAGCACTCAGGAGGCTGAGGCAGGAGGAGCTCCATGAGTTCAATGCCGACCTGGGCTACACAGTGATTTCAAGGCCAGCCTGAACTACATAGTGAGACTCTGCCTCGAAAAATAAAAACAAAAAATTAAAAGCCCATAGCTTTGTGCTAACACTTTTGTTTTCAGAAACTTTTCACAGATCAACTCACAGAAGTTGACAAGATCTGTGCATATAGATGTTAATGATAGCATTGTCTGTAATAACAAATATGGAAAATAACCTACATGACCAACATCTGGGGATCAGCTACATTGTTGAACAAGCATACAACAGAATATTGCATAGCCATAGAGAAAAATGATGTAGAACATATGTATTTAACATAGAAAGATATCCTAAAAATTCAAATTAAGAAGACCCAGGAGAGCTCATATAATAAGATTTCCCTTCAGTTTAAGTACATAAATTATTATAGGTGCATAGACAGTCTCTGGATAAGCAATAGTCCAAAGCTGGTGGCCTCTAAAGAACAGGCCTAGAACTGCAGATCTGGAGGGAATGGGTGTTTCACTCAGTGTCCTTCCGTGCTGCTTTTTTTTTTTCTTTTTAAGAACCATGAACATACTATAATTTGAAGAAAAAAATGTTAAATAAGTGGATGACTCTCCCTTTAAAAAAAAAAAAGAAAAGAAAAAAGGGGGCTGGAGATTTAGCTCAGTGGCTAGAGTATGTGTCCAGCAAGCGTAAGGCCCTGAGTTCAATCTCCGGCACCAAAAAAAAAAAAAAAGAAGAAGCTACAAAGGGGTCGCTTCCCTAAAACCTTAAACTCAAATTTTCAAGCTCAGAGTGCTAGTCCTAGATCCATCGCTCTACCCTGAGAGGAGGTCTGTCTTCACTCAGTGAGGATGCGGGTCTCTCACTGTCCAGTCCAGATGGTTCTGCCATCCGCTCTACTTTTAAACTAAGAGTTTTATGTTTCAGTCCTAAGTAAGATAACTTCAAGAAGAGCGGAACACAACTTTGCTGGAAGGAATTTGACAATATGATGCAGAATCCTTCAAAAATGTGTCCGCCAAACCAGGCATGCTAGCGCAATCCCGTAATCCCGGCAGCACAGACCGTAACCCTTCCTCCTCTGCAGCGGGAGGATCACTCGAGCTCAGAAGTTGAAGATCTGCCTTGGAAACAGACCTCGTCTCAAAATACCCCCCCTAAAAAAACCAAAAAAACAAAAAGCAACACCAAAGGGCCCTCCAGAATACAAATCATTACCTCTGTTTTTGAATCTGGTGTTGATTTTATACAAATGCATCAAATTTATGGAAATTCATCAACCTGGAAATATAAAATAAGCGCACTCCTCTGCAGGCATATATGCTTCATAAAAAGGTTTTTTTTAAAAAAAATGCCTTTTGACCTAGCATTTCCAATTCACTCAATCGCAAGAAGGAAAGCTCAGAGATGTGTGCACCGTTGTACTTTCCAGATCTCCAGGACACTACTGTAGAAACTGTGAAACACTGGGAACAACGTAAATATCCAGTCACGGAAGGTAGGCTACAGAATACAGCATCTCCCCGCAGCAGAGGACATGTCAGCCAATTCAAAGCAGGTGTAGAGGCGCTGTATGCAATGACATGGGAAAAGAGTGACAGCAGATTTCAGGGTGGAAGAAAACAAACCAAATAAATCACATGCTCAGGCCTTAGTGTCCAGGAGGTGGGATTATGGATCATGATCTTATTCTTCATTGTGGTCTTTTTAATTTTCTAAGCTTTCTGAAATAAGCAAACCTTATTTTGTAATTACAAAAAAAAAACTCTTTAAAATAACGGAAAATAGGGGCTGGGGATTTAGCTCAGCGATTAGAGTGCTCGCCTTGCAAGCACAAGGGCCTGAGTTCGATCCCCGGAACCACAAAAATAAAAAATAAAAAAAAATAAAAATAAAATAACGGAAAATAAAAGGAAGCATAAGGAGACTAGAAAGGGCAGCCATAGTGGTGCACACCTGTAATCCCAGCACTTGGGAGGCTGAAGCAGGAGGATTGTTGGGAGTTCAAGGCCAGCCTGAGCTACATAGTGAGTTCAAGGCCAGCATGATCTACATAGTGAGACCCTGTCTCAAAAAAAGAAGAGAGAGAAGAAAAGGAACAGGCTAGTGTTATAAAGTAGGTTCTCAAAGGTACTGGGGCACTGGAGGTGTAGCTCAATAGTAGAGCATATAGTTAACACTGTGAGGCCCTAGGTTCAATTCCCAGCACCAATTAATCAATCAATGTTTCTAATGTACGGGACACAAGAACTCGCTGGAGCTCAAAGAACATGGATTCAAACCCAAGCCCTGACACTTACTAGTGGTATGACCTTGGGCAAAGTTTTTAACCTGTCTTTGCCCCAGACACCCCATCTATAAAGTTGGGATAATGATAGTACCTCCTTCAGAGGGATGTTGGAGGTGAAAGGAGTTAATATGCACTGAACTGTCAGAGCATGCCTGGCGAAGACAGAACATGTAGCTACGTGACTGCTAAAACTCTAGTTCCATCATTCTGGGGTGAAACCAGGGAATTATCCCCAGATGATTCTGATTCTGTAAGAAACCCCGAAATGAAATACACTATGATATCTGCATTATCATTGGTGGGCCATAGGTATCCAAAGGAAGGCTTGGGCACAAGAGGCTGCCAGAACGGGATTCTTACTAAAGATCATATGACCAGCTCCTTGCTCACCCTCCATCTGCTCAGCCCCTTTCATCTAGGTCACTTCCAACCCCAACCCTACGATAGAGCATCCCTATCCGGGTACTTCCCTCGCCAGGCTGGACCAGAAAGTGGGTGCTAGTGCCCTCTACAGGCAAGTGTGGGCGGTGCAAAGAAGACAAAGATGCCCCTTTATTTCTAAAATAGCAGCCATATTGCCCTCTGGCGAAAGAGATTGAGGGATGGGGGAAATTGTCTTTCCCAACACCAAGATAAACAACAATCACCTGATATCAGAACATATAGATTCCATTCCTAGTTCTGACACTAAAGTGGCTGTGGGATACCACTTAAACTCCCTCTGACGTGGATTTTTCATCTGTAGGAATAAATTCAGTCATTTCTTGAGAGCTTCCCATGAATCACAGAGGTAATAGCTTTTATTTCACTTAACACTTACCGCAACTGTATTTGCTTTCCTGGTGAGGAACCTGAACCTTAGAGAGGTTGAAGCTTGCCGAAGGTCACAGGGCTGGTAGGTGGCAGTGAGAATTCAAACTCAGAGCCCTTGTGTTGAACACTGTTGTTATTCTTATTGGGAAGGCTCATGGCAGAATGGGCCTCAAAAGAGGGTGCTGTTGGGTGTGAGACACTGCCAGGCTGGGCTGGAGCAAACCCCAAGACTCTCCCTGAGTCCCCTGCCAATGCCCAGCAGAGGAGCAGCCCTGTGGGGCAAGGTGACACACACCTGCAATCCCGGCATTTGGGAGGTTTAAGTAGAAGGATCACCACAATGCTCAAGACCAGCCTGAACTACACAGCGAGACCCCATCTCCAAAAAAAAAGAGCAGCTCCAACCTGGGCCAGAAGGACCAAACCCTAAGTTCCTCCTACAGGCCTGGCCAGCTGGATCCAGGGATCATGGCTCTGGCTGATGAAGAGAGACTCAGCCAGAGGCAGGCATCATGGACAGGAGAGACAGGAGTCCCCCGGATACTTGTAACAGAAGGACTGCAGCTGCAGCACACAGCACATTCATGCTTCATTCACCCTAATTTCCCTGGATAAAGATGGGGACACTAGAGGATGGGGCACTGTGGGGTTGGGGAGGGGGTGCCCCACCCCTAGACCCAGAGAAATCTGGCTAGACCTCCAGCCTTATGGCAGCTCCATCAATAGTACTTGTCCCTTGCCCCTTTGAAGGAAGAAGAGCTGACTTGGAATGACACAGGAAACAGACAAAAGGCCTTTCCTGTTCAAGTTCCCCTTTCTCTCCCCATTACAGTCCCACCCATGGGAGGTCTCTGCACACATACACACTATAGAAGGGGCCCCTGGACTAGAGGACAATGGGTGGGGAACTGGGTGCAAACCTGAACCAAAGCCTTACCTGTGGTCAGGCAGATCCACAGACAAAGATGTACCTGCTGGTAAAGGAATCGCCTGCTAAGGTACATACTGATATTGTGCCCATTTTATAGATGAGGAAACTATGGCACAGAGAAACTAAGTGATTTGCTCAAAGTCATGCTCCTAGGCTGTAGCAGGTTGTATTTTCCAAAGATAGCCACCCATACCCTATTCCCCAACCCACATGCTCTTCGTATCTTGTAATGTTGACAACCTTCCATTGAGAGAGGGGTCTGTTTCCTCCACTTGGATCGGTGTGGGTCTGTGAGTTTGACGGACACAATGCCACCTCACTCCAAGGAGGGGAGAAAAGAAGTGAAACGGCTTCTGCTGGCTTTCTTCCTTGGGATGCTTGCCCCTCAGCCCAGCCACCATGCTGTGAGGAAGCCCACCCTGGCACCTAGGAGGGCCAGACACAAGCAACCACGCTTTCAGGGGCCTTGAGCCACCAGATAACTGAGTGGAGAAGATATGACTCATCCCTGTCAAGCCCTGTCCAAACTGCAGATTCACAGGCAAAATAAACATCGCCACTGTTTTCAGACATAAGCTTCTGGTTGGGTTATTATACAGCACTAGATAACCCAAAAAGTGGCAGAACCAGAATCTGAACCAAGCGATCTGGCTCTAGGGCCCAAGTCCTGCTGTGCACCAGACAGTACCAAGGAACCTACTAGACTAGGGCTTGAGTCTGAAGTCTTCAATCACTAATTCATGTATTCATCAAGTGTTGGTTTTATCTGTACTGGGTTCCAAGCTCTCTATTAATTCCAAGGATATTTAGGTGAAAAGACAGACACATCCCTGCTCTGGGGTGGGGGTAAGGAAGTGGAGGATAAGAGGGGGATGATTTTAGGCAGGTATTTCTACAGGCTGTTATGATCCAAAGGGAACCAGATGGTTGGGGAGCTATGGTTTGTTGTGGGGGGTTGGATATTGTTTTATATTTTGAAACGGGGTCTCACTATGTAGTTTAGGCTGGCCTTGAACTCACTGTGTAACCCAGGCTAGCCTTGAAATCCCAGTGATCCTCCTGCCTCAGCCTAGAATTACAGGTATGTGCCACCACAGCTGGCAGGAGCCCTGGTTAGAGGCAATGATCCAGGACAGCTCTTTGGAGGGGAGACAGCCAAGGATAAGCAGAGAGAAGCTTAGCACCATGCCACACAGCTGTAATCCCAGCAATTCAAGAAGTGGAGGCAGAAAGATTGTAGGTTTGAGCCCAGTCTGGGCAATTTAGAGACTTAGTGAAACCCTGTCTCAAAATAAAAAATAAAAAAGGGATTGAGGATGTAGCTCAGTGCAGTCCAAAGGCCCTGGATTCAACCCCCAGTACAAAAACAAAAACCAGACCTGGGTTCACATTCTGTTTTCATCACTAACTAGCTGGGGACCTTGTGGAAATGACCTCCATTTACTCATAACATAGCAATGTTTTTAGAACCCACCTCACAGGACTCTTTTCCTCATAGGCAATGACTGTTCGGGGCATAAAGGAGCTAATCCCAGTACAGTATGTGGCCCAGAGCCTGGCCAGGAAGAGCTGCATAAGTATCAGTGATTACACTTCAAATTCTGCTGAGGTCAAGGTCCCCAGCGGGATATGCAAAGCCCCAGAGCACTCAGCTTTCGGTCAAAATCTGTACCAACAAGGCACCAGGGAAGAGTATGTAGGGCTGGAGTCAGGGAGCCTTCCCACTGTACCCAAACCACGGGGTGGGGGGTTAGGTGGGTGGGGGCAGACAGACATACTTCTTCCATGAAGCATGCAGACACACAGGTCGCTTTGCACACTCCTGCAGCTATCCCTGACTCATCTCTTCAACCCAGGGCTCATGCCCATCCCCCTCAGAGCTCAGAAGGACTGGGCTGGAGATTAGTCTGGTCATCATTCCCCAGGCCCCACCCTAGAGGCCGTAGACACCTACACATTCAAAAGGAGAGAAGTAGCTTCCCCAAAGCGGAAGGAGGGACAGGATAAGAAAGTCTGAAGAGGGGGCAGAACTGGGTATGGCAGAAGACTCAGAGAGCCTCAGGGGACCAGGAACCCTGCTGGGTAAAGTGTTACCTACCATTCGCACAGGCACAGCCTTCAGGACCCTGGAGAGCATCCAGCAGGTGGCCGCATAAAGCGAGGGCACAACAGTGCACACCCAGAGCCATGCTCAGAGGAAGCACACCTAGCCACACGGAGATGAAGAGAAAGCAAGCCAGCAATAAGGCCCCCAGGCCATATGTATGCACACACACAGCCACACCTCAGCCCGCCTGACTGCCTGCCTCTCCCCACCTGCTCTCCCTCACTCCCAGCCACCTGACCAGCAGGGGCCTGGCTATGCCAGAGTCCTCCAGGTGCCGACACCTGCTGCCATCTGTGGTCCCAGACCTGGCAGAGCCCAGCCTGCAGCCTCAGGGTGATTCAGGAGGGAGTCTGGCAATCCTAAATTTAATCTAGGGGAAGGGGTGGGAGGCAGTCTGGCCTTGAGACAAGGACCAAGTTAAGGGCCAAAGCTGGGCAGGACTGGGGGCTCAGCACAGCCTCCATCTCTTGCTTCATCATCCCACCTGCCTCGGGAGCCCCTCTGACTGCTTCACACTGTGAGCAGATTGACAGGAATCCCCTTATCCCCATCTGGGAGCCCTGGAGAGTGGTGGCAAACAGAGAAAAACAAAAACACAAAAACACACAAAGTGCAGCATGGCACATGAGGAACACTTCCTGCTGGAGACACACCAAAGCACTGAAATGGGTGTGGGTAATAATCAGTGTCATCCATAAGATACCTTCTTTAGCTGGCCATGGTGGTGCACACCTGTAATTCCAGCACTTGGAAGGCTGAGGCAGGGGGATCAGGAGTTCGTGGCCAGCCTGAGTTCAAGGCCAGCCTCAACTACATAGCAAGACACTACTTTAAAAAAAAGGGGGGGTAGAATAGTAGGGTGGCATTACTATTTTTATTCTTTTACCAAACTTACTAAGAACAAACACCACCCCCAACTGCAGAGGTCAGAGCAGTGTTTAAATGGCTGTAAATTAAGACCCTGCTGCTGCACCTTCTCAGCCTTGTAGTATGACCTTGCCTACAGGGAGAGGGACAGACACAGCGACCTTGGTAATGCCAGCCTGAGCTGCATCACCTGGATGTCTTGACCTCTCCCTGATGTGTGACCTCCCTGATGATGTGTGACCTCTCCCAGTAGGGGTAACATGTTGCTCAGAGATGGGAGAAGGTGGAGAGATAAGGGCCACCTGGTACTGAGCCAGCAGGCCTTGGCTGAGACACATTCCTGACTCCCCCTGTTGCTGCTCCTGACAGGACCTAAGTGTTTGCAGATGGCAGGTCCCCTGTCAAAACAGGTGGTAACTCAGGAGGGGCAGGTGGGCACATTGAAAAAAGGAGAACGAGGAGGCTTGTGATTGCTGAACCCTGAAATACGAAGCCTGCTCTGGCTTACGCCCTTGGACTCCCTGACAAACTCTCAACTTCTTCCTTCTTCTTCCTTCCTGCCACACCGCCACTTCCCCACCCACCAGACACTTCTCACCTGGCGCCCCTTAACTCTGGTTCCTCCATCACTTTCAGCCACCTCCTGCCATCCCACTCTCCTCTCCCTTCCTGCTCTGCATCTTCTCCAGCCCTCCCCCATCCCTCTGGCCTGTCCTCCCCACTGACTGCAGCACAGACCAGTGCCTACAACCATCTGCCAGCTCCAATCACCAGCCTCCACCCTGCCCCCACTCCTCTTTCGAGCGCCTGCTTCTGAGCTGCCTGCTCCCCTCATCCTCCTCTGTGCACTGCTGGGCTCCTGTGTCCTGTGTTCTCCATGGAGAGGGCAGCTTAGTGACGGGGTGCCACTGGCTCCAATTCACCAACTGTGAAATAGATCTATAGAGGAGGTCTGGGAAACTGGGCTTCAGCCCCAGAGCAACTGACCAGGTCATGAATCTGGCCCTAGAACCCCAGATTCTGCAACCGGGAGGAGGTCATCTTATCCAGCTTCTTCCTCTACCCGAATGAATGAATGTCTGCACCACCCAACCCCGCTGTCTGCCCAGTTACATGAAACGCCCCACGAATGGAGCCCTTCCCTGAACACCCACCCACTGTTGTGTTCAAAAAACTCAATAAATATCTAACACTCACAATACCCAGGTGGGGAAACTCAGAAGACAGGTAACTTGCCCAGGGTCCTGCAGTGCTTTGGACACCTTGGTGTGCCACTCGGAACCCTCTCAGCCCCACCCCCTACCCCAGCCACTTCTGCAGTGAACAATCCCTTGCAAGCTCTGGGCAGCACTTCACACAGCCCACAACAGGCCTACTTTGAAGCTGCGGTGTGGGATGCCCACAGAAAGCAACTTGACATATATGTGCAATCTGGAAGCACCTAGGAGTTAGTGATCATGCAGCCACCCTTGTCCAGTGGGGGCCACACCAATGGATAATAATAATAGTGCTTCCTTGTGTTGCTTTCCTTTCTCTCATACGTACCTTTTGCCGCTGTCCTTGCTTCCTGAGATCAATTCCCAAAGAAACCACTCGATGCGAGCCTTTCTCCCAGGGAATACAGGTGGACGCATGGTAAGGAGGTGGTGGAGCTGGGATTCACACCCAAGCCTGAGTGACAATGGAGCATTGCCAAGAGAAAGGTTAAGCCTCATGCCTGACCAGCCCTGCTGCCTTCACCACCATCCCTGGAGTGGACCCTTTCCCTCAAGGTTCAAGTCATTCTGAGTCTCTGTGGCCCGCCACACTTGATCAGACAGGGTGACAGGAAAGACACAGAGGAGGGCTATGAGGTGTTTCTCTGGGACAAAGGCCACCTCCTGCCAAATTACCTCAACTCCCTGGGCTAAGCAGGGCTCCGACGGAACTTGCCCTGGCCCAACCCAAGTTCAGCAGCTGCTTCATCCCAGAAGCATCAGCCACAGAGTGTCTTCAGCTCTAGGCCCCCAGTCCAGTCCAGGCCCATTCCCTCACTTTCTCAGCATCTGACAAGGGAGATGCTTTCTGAAGCCTGCGCAGGGGATCTAGCAGAAAGTCACCCCACCCCTGGACTCAGGCAACCCAGCACCCTTGCTTATAGGTGAATGTAGAGCCTTCCCCAACTCCTGCCCAAATGCTAAAGATGATCTGGGACTTTCCTGAGGGAAATCCCCATTCAGGACCTCACAGGCCCTGAGTCACCACTGGCCTCCAGGCCCCAGGCAGCTATGCAAGCTGTTTACTCCTCCAGGCAGCAGGAGGAACAGGGGAGGGAAGGGCCTTCTACTTCTCCATCGGAAACTGAGGCCTATGAGGCTCAAGAGATGCCCCAGGGTCACAAGGCACAAAAGAAAACCAAAACCCCAGATGCCTGGCCCAGGACTACCCCATTATTTCCCACTGAGGCTCACCTAGAAGAGACAGATCCCCGAATTTAGAGCCCAAGCCCCACTTGCGCCTAAATGTCCTTCAGGTTTGTTAAGAAGGGTACCCCTCAGCCAGCTCCCGGGTCTAGACACACAGCATCTGGTAGTGGCAAAACCGCAGAGGAGTCTACACAGTCTCCGGGGGCCCCCTGAACTCCTGTCCTGGACCCCCACCCAAGGCTGACACTGCCACTCACACTCGCCCACCAAAGGCGTCTGGAAATGAGCGTCAGGCTGGAGACTGGCCCTGCCCCGAAGGTCCATGAAAGCCTGTCAGCCAGCACCCCAAATACACACATCATATCCTCTCCCTGCGGCAGGAACAGGTTGGTTTAAGGACGGGCTGGGGTTTATGCTCTTTCCAGAAAAAAAAAAACCCAACCACCTAGCTACAGGGTCCTTCCGGAGTTCCTGGCTTTTCTCCTTCCACCACCACCTGTAAACACCCACGTCTGACCTCCACCTCAGTCAGCTTCTCTCGCCGGAGACTCACCAGGGGCTGGCCAGCATCTCGCTCACGCACACACACCCCTCCGCATGGATTGTGTGCAGTGCCCCACCCGGCAGGGGTTTCGAAGGACAGTCACCCCACCTCCCGAACCTAAGCCGGTACCTTGGATTGCTTGCTCTGTGTGGTCCAGCACGGAGCTCACCCTGGCCATAGGTGCCGGGTGCTTTGCAACACACGCATTCACACTCACAACAGACTCCAGCGCGGCGCTCAGTCACACCCAGGTCTCCCGTCCTGATCCAGGCTGGCTACGGAACTACAACCCAGCCCGGGAGCCACCGACCTTCTCACTCCGCGACGTGGACGAAATGTCAACAGTCGGTCCGGGCGGCTCAGCCCAGCAGCGCGCGGGCAGCGCAGCGCGCTCGCGTCTCCATCCGGACCCGAGCCCCTCCTCGGCCCCGGGGCTCCCTCGCAGCCCGCCCGGCCGCCTGCACCGTCACCGCGGCGCGCACACGCGCACACCGGCCCGCGGCCCGGAACGCACAAAGCTGCGCCCGCCCGCAGCCGCTCGCACACCTGGCGGGCGCGCCCCCGGCTCGGGCCCGCGCGCACGCAGCCCCCGGGGTCCCTCCGCCGCCGCCCCGGCTCGCCCGGCGGGCCGCCGCGCAGCTACCGCCGAGAGGCGGCAGGCGGGCGCCGAGGGCGGCGAGGGCGCGGGGTGCACTGTGGGGACGCTGGCGACGCCCGCTACCCGCGGTGGCTCCTCGAAAACAAAGGCGCGGGGCGGGGCGAGGCGGTGGCACCCAGGGGACCCCAGGGAGAACAGGAGGAAGAAGCCCACCTGCGCCTAGAGGGTCTCGGAGGACGAGACCTGGGGCGCTGGGGGAGGAAGGGTTCGTGGGTTCCGGGTCTACGGAGGAAAACACTGGGACTCTCTCCGGGGAGAGGTACGGGGCTGGGGGGCAGGGCGGGCAAGGACTGGCGAAACCCCGGGCACTGCTCGCTGTCTTGGACCTGGTGGCCTGGAGCTTTTGTTCATTCACTCCACAGCTCCCCTCCCAGCTTCTTGTCACACCGAGGATGCACCTGAACTGGGAGGGCTGAAGGAATGAAGGGTCCTCTAGCCAACCCTTGGGTTAGTTGAGTCTTCCTCTGCAACCCCCGCGGAGGGCAGACTCTGACTGTGGCTCGCACGACTCCACTAATGGGAAGCTCACTCCCTCCGGGGACAGTCCTCGGGCAGCTCTAAGTGCTAGACAGTCTTCCTGTAATTGCGCAGAAACCTTCCTCCCTTCTGTTGGTCATGCCCTCGCTCTGTGCTGGACATAATGACTTTCTGCTTCTAGAACATACCTAAGGGCTTGCACTTGCTAGTCCCCTTGCAGGGAAACCCTTACACGCTGTGTCCTGTGTTTCATTCTTCCCATTCAACACCCCACAGCAGCATCTTCTCCATATGGCCACCCCTCGTACACTCCACTATTCAGGTCAGGGGTCGCTATCCCAGAGAGCCCTTCCACTTCTTCCAAAGTCTACGCGCATCCACTGGTCACTCACTATCACGATGCTCCGGGTTAGTTTTTTCTGCAAGCTGATCGTCTTGGAAACCTCTCGTCTCAGTGTTTATTTGTTTTGTTTTGTTTTGTTTTGGTGCCGGGGATCAAACTCAGGGCCTTGTGTTTGCCAGGCAAGCACTCTAACCACTATGCTAAATCCCCAGCCCTTGTCTCACTGTTTTAGGTGCTGATCTCTGTCTCTCCCAGTAGGATGTGTGTTCCTTGCAGGCAACACCAGCCTTGAGGACCACTGTAAGCCCAGAACCTGATCCAGAGGAGGGAAGGAGGGACGGGAAGACAGGCAGACAGGCAGAGGTGGGCAGCCCAAAGTCTGAGTCCTTTCAGCAGCCTGACCCCGAAATACAAACTGCCCGGCCATTCAAGGGTACTCAGTCACTGCCCACTGAATGCATGAACAAAGGAGTCTTTGTCTTTTTTGGGGGGTGGGGGGTGCTGGGGATAGGAGCCTTTGTCTTTCTGAGCCTCAGAGCAGCAGAACCTTCATTTCTCCCACTCTGGAGCCCCCCAGCACTTCAGCCCCATGATTCGAGGGTTTTCTTTGGTAAGCACCTAAAGCACAGGGCCACTGCCAGACAAGGCGGCACACACCTGTAATCCCAGCACTCCAGAGGCTGAGGCAAGAGATCATGGTGAGTTCGAGGGCAGCTTCGGCTATATAGTGAGACCCTGGGGAAGGAGGGAGGGAGAAAGAGACAGAGACAGAGAGAGAGATAGAGAGGGAGGGAGAGATGGAAGGAGGAGGAGAAAGTAGAAGTAGAAGAAGGAGAAAAGAAGCAGAAGGAAGAAAGGAAGGAGGGAGGGAAGGAAGTTAGGAAGGAAGGGGGGGAGGGAGGGGAGGGAGACAGGAAGACGTCACACCCAATACCCAAGCCTCTCAGGCAGCTGATTCTCTGGCCCTGCTGCCTAAATGCAGACACGATTAGAGACCAGCATTGATTTCCCCTTTATCTCTGTTAAACTGTTTCTGCAGTAGTCCCTCTTCTTCCCCTGTGGATACTTTCCAAGGCTCCCACCCCCAGTGGATGCCTGAAACTAGATACTATGTTTTTTTCCTGTAAGAATTGTCCCTGACTTACTGTAAGCTAATGTAAGTATTCCGAGAAGGTTTAAAGTGGGCTGGGTATATCAGTGAGTTGGGAATTTGAATCTTTTCACCTAAAAGAAGCATTTTACAGCTTCTCTTTGGTATATCCAAATTGCTAGCATTATGACAAGGGCATAAAATAAGAGTCACCTAAGCACAAGCACTGTGCTACCAAGACAGTAGATCAGATAAAAATGGAGCTACCATACTGACTAACAGGCAGGTAGCATATACAGCATGGACACATTGGACAAAGGGATGAGTCACATCCCAGGGGACAGAACTGGGAGAGGTTTGATCAGGCTGCTCAGAAAAGTACGCAATTGTTTATTCCTGAAAATTTCCATGTAGTATTCTCAGACTGTGTTTTCCTGTGAGTAACTCAAACTGTGGAAGCAAAAGCTCAGGTGGGGTGGAGGGGATTGTGCTAGACTCCGATCTGGAATCCAGCTTCCAGGGTGCTTTGGATCCCAATTTTGCCATCCTCCCTGCAAGATAAGGCTCCAGGTCCTGCCACCAGCACTATCACCAGGACACAATCCACATGCTTTCCGAAGGCACCAATAAACATGTGGAGCGGCCTTAGCTAACAGCAGCCCGCTCATCAACCGCCTTAGCTGTGCCATCCCCCAGCTCACACACCCATCCATCACCAACTTCTTTTTAGTATATGTGCTGCCAAAGCAAGCACGAAAAGAACAACTTCTAATAGAAACTCACAACAACTATCTCCTGATACACACACACACACACACACACACACACACACTATTTCTAGTCTAGAAAATTAAAATGGAAAAACAAATGAGTGTCCCTCGACAGGATAGGTTCTCAAGGAATCATTTTATGCTGATAACCAACCACCTTTTCCAAACCATCTCTTTCCTAACAGGCTCTGAAACTCGACCAGGACTGATGCTGGTAATGGTTTGTAGATGGCACCTTCTTCCTCTCTGTAGAGACAGAAATTATCCCCCCTGCCTCCCACCCTTGGGTACGTGCCTGGTTCTCTGAGAGACAGTGTGAATAATGGTTGCAAGCACTGCTAGCTGTCACTTAACCCCTGCGTCTGTTTCATCTGAAAAACGGGAGAAATGACGTACCTACATCATAGCATTGTTATGAAGATTAAGCCAATTTATCCCTCCAAAGCATTTACAATGTGACACATAACAGGCACTAAAAAAAGTTACCATTCTATCATAAAAATGAATAGTTGCTAAGCTGTGGCAGATTCTTCTTCAAGTCCCCCAGGATGTAACCTTCCAAAGGATGAAATGTGAAGTCATTTCCATCCTGGTTCCATCCTGTTTTATGACTGCTTTCCTACTCCAAGGACTCAGTTTGGTTCCCGTGACTCTGAAAGGCTCTCTTGTTCTCTGGCTCACAAGACACAGCACCTCCATTAGCCTCTGATCGCCAGTGTGGGCAGGAGGTCTCGCCTTCCCCCTGTTGCCTTGCTGTTACCTGGAGCAGTTTTAGAGCACCCACTTCAGTCTCAGGGTGTCTTCTACCAGCTTGCCCACAAGTTCAGAGCCAGCATCACCTTCATGTGTCATTCGTTTGCTGGCTATTTGATGAGCTCCTTCCTTGGGCCAGGATGGAGCACAGAGAAGAACAAGATGGAAGAACCCCTGTCCTGGGGCATTTATAATCCAGCAGGGGGCACAGGCAATGAACAAATAAACCAAGAAGATAATGGCAGGCAGCAGTGACAAAGAAAAGAGGGAGAAGACAAAGAAAAGAGGGAGAAGCTACCTTATGTCAGGTGGCCATCGGCATGCAGCAGGGCTCTGCAGGAAGCCTGAAGTAAATCAGATAGTGCCCCCTTCGCATCTAGAGCAGCCACATGGGCTTTTCTCTTTCCCTGCAAGCACTCACTTGGAATTTCATTTTTTGCATGCACCCCCATGCTCAGGCCTCAAGTTCATGGGGTTTTTCTGTCTTTTCTCTACATCATTTGAAATCCACTCTCTGGAGTCTCGGCCACTTCTCTAAATACCAAGAATTTTCATATGACCCAAGTCACCTCTCCCTAGGTTTTTGGTTTTGGTTTTATGGCTTTTTGGGGTTTTTTTGGTGCCATGGATCAAACTCAGGGCCTTACACTTGCTAGGCAAGCACTCTAACCACTGAGCTAAATCCCTAGCCCCTCTCCCTAGGTTTTTGTCACTTGCACATCTTCAGTCAATTAATTCTTCTTCATTGATCAGAACCAGGGGCAGGGTAGCTGTCAACTTGCTGTTTCATGCACCTTCCAGAAGTGTCCATGAGACGAGAGGGACCAGATGCATTGCGGTCCGCTATAAAGGACTCCTGGCAGATGTCAGGAGAGGTAAGTGTCCCAACCCTGCTAAGTCTCACTCCTAGGGGCAGTTTGGGGAACTGAGGTAAGAGTGGTAAGAGCGTGTGCCCCCTAGTCACACCCCTCTCCTTCTGGGGACAACCACTCCTGCAAACAAAGACTTGTTCGTTCTTGGCTGTGATAGTTCTGCCACTATGGCTGCTACAGGACCTGGGGACATAGCTCAGCAATAAAGAACTTGCCGAGCATATGTGAGGCTCTCGGTTCAATCCCTAGCACCACTAAAGGGGAAGAAAAAGCTAGAAGTTGTCATAAAGAGGTTTTGATGGTGAGTGTCAGGGTTCATATCTAGATGGCCCCCCACAAGCCTCATGCACTCATAGATACGGCTTTTGGGAGTGACTGGACCCCGGGGGCATCATACTCACTAATGGATTGATCCACTGAGGAGGTGAAGCCTGGATGGAAGAGCTGGGTCACTGGGGGCATGGCCTGATCTATCCCTTCCCCACCTCTCTCTCTCTCCCTCTCTCTCTCCCTCTCTCTCTCTCTCTCTCTCTCCCCCCTGCTGTCATGTCACAAACATTTTCTCCTCTGCGATCCCCCTCTGCCATGCCACCCCGCTTTGGACCCAGCCAACGATGGACTGAAACCTCTACAAACTATTAGCTGAAATAAGCCTTTCTTCCTTTAAGGTGCGGGTGTCTCAGCCATTAGGAAAGTAACTAAGACAGGGAGAGTTAGAAGAACAGTCAGACCACAGACAGGTCTTGCCGGGGCCGTGGGAAGCGGGTAGCAGTAGCGGGTTATCCCGGGTGCCTCTGTCAAGACCGTGAACGCTATCATACCTGTCCACAGTTGTGGGGCGACAGAGAAGAGGTCTGAGGGCCAGGACTGAAGTCTCTTGTCTCCTAGCTCTCACCTCCCAGCCCCCACCCAAACTCAGGATTCCAGCTGGATTCTCCCTTACCGAGGGGGAGGCAGACAAAGAAAGTAGGGTTGGCTTAACCAAGGTCAAATTGAGGGTTGCCCAGCAAAATTGAGCAGCCACTCTCTCCCTTAAAGGGGAACTGGCTATCTGAGTGCAGTGGTAAACACCTGTAATCTCAACTACTTGGGAGGCTGAGGCAGGAAGATTACAAGTTCAAGGACAACTTGAGCAATTTAGGTAGACCCTGTCTCAAAATAAACAGGACTGGGGGCTGAGGACTTAGCTCAGTGGTTAGAGTGCTTGCCCAGCAAGTGCAAGGCCCTGAGTTCGATCCCCAGCACCAAAAAAAAAAAAAAAAAAAAAGACTGGGAATGCAGCTCAGTGGCAGAGGACCCCTGCCCCTAGATTCAATCCCCAGTACTGGAACCAGCTGGTCTCCAGGCCTGAGAAATCTCTTCAGGCACCATTCACTGAAGCGTTATGATTTCCCAATGGAAGTCAGGGAACACATGTTCATACCCATTTTACAGAGGAGAAAGCAAAGGCAGTGAGTTGCCTCCAATCAGTGCACTCCAAGCTGGACGAAAGCCCAGGCTGATGAACTCTTCCCAGGACCAGGGAGCCTTTCTCCATCACTGAGAGCAGACTTTCTCACTGTGGGTGTACGGAGCAGAGTGATCTGGCTGTATAATCACCAGCTGGGGCAGGAGGAGTCAACAAGCCGCAGAATGGGGTGAAGTACGGGAGGTCCTTTTACCTGGAAGGGGACTCCAGGTCCGCACGGCTGAGGATGCGGTGCTGCTGTGGGCTGTAGAGCCACTGAAAGGCTGTGAGCGTCCGCTCCTCGATTCGGAACCGCCCTTCCTGCACATACCTGTGGGGAGGACAGGACAGAGTGAGGACAGAGCGGTGGTGTTTAGGGGTCCTAAGGGGAGATGACCTGCCTGCTGGAGAAGGATAGTCAAGGGGCACTCACCTCCAAATATCCCTGTCCCCCGCTAGGCTGCCAGAAAGCCCCATTTGCAGATGTCCACTTTAAAATGCGCTGTAGAGGGGGCAGCCACAGGGAGCACATTTCAACTCAACAGATTGAAAAGTGATTTAAAAGTTGTCTGAGGTTGAAAAGAGTTACTGGGAAGGGGTGAGCTCCCTATCAGTGGCAGTATGTAAGCAGAGGGCAGGCCGGGGGTTCAAGCACCAGACAAGGGTTAATCCCGCAAGTTCCCTTAGAGAACTAAGTCACTGGACTTCTCAATCTCACAGAAGGGCTTCCCTGGAGTGGGATGCAGGAATAAACAGGATTAGGCCCTCAAGAATCTCAAGGCTCTTTACAGGGTCTCAGCTGCCCTCCAGAAGGATCAGGGAAGCGGGGCCGGGAAACAGGAACACAAAGGGAGGGTGGTCAAGCTGGCCGAAGTGGCACACGCCTGTGATCCCAATGCTTGGGAGGCAGAGACAGGAGGAGCACAAGAATTTGAGGCCAGTCCAAACTGCATACAGCAGTTAGTTGAAGGCCAGCCTGAACTATCTAGAGAGACTCTGTCTCAAAAACAAAAACAACAAAGGGAAAATCTGATAAAACCATGAATCCATTCATTCATTCAACATTTATCAAGAACCCATGATGATGTGCAAAAAAGACAGTCTCTGGCTTCATGGAGCTTACGGTCCTGTGGAGAGAGAAACCAACAATAATCCCATGAACAAATATATCGTTACTACAGCACTCTCCAAAAAAAGTCCCAATAAGAGATCCTCCCAAAACTACAGGCCTTCTCCACCATTACCAATGGACGTTTCCATGGCACACCCCCTCTGGCGGGCCTGACGACATTACAAGTGCGTTTCTCTTTTAGCCCAGTGATTCCCCCTTGGAGGATATATGCAGAGTCTCCAGCATGCGGACCAGGTGATCTGTGGGATTGTTTATAACAGAAAACGACTGGGACTGACCGGAAGAGAATTGGTTAAATAAACTAGCATATATCTACGTAGTAAAACCCTGTGCAGCCACATGTAATGTTTTAAAGATGATCCTGGGTGCTACCATTGCAGGATCTCCAAGATACATTGCTAATAAGAGGGGAAAAAAATCAAGTGTAGAGACGTATGTGTAACTGATGTGAGAAGGAAATAAAGTAGGAATTCTTACTTGCTTATCTCTACATACACAGACTCTGGCAAAAGGAGCAGTAATAAAAGTCATTTCCTGGGTGGTGGGAAAAGAAAACAGGGTGGGTCAGAGCATGGGAAAGTGACCCTTCAATAATATAACTTCTCATATATGAGTGTGTGTGTGTGTGTGTGTGTGTGTGTGTGTGTGTGTGATTACAAGCTAGATACAACGCCAGGCAGAAAAAAAATCATGCAGCTGCCCTACTATTGCCCAGTGGGGTACAGGTGACTTGCTGGGCGTGGGGAGCAGCACCTCTCCCTGGGAGAGGTAGGTGGTATTGGGCTCTTTTAGTACCAGTAATGTCTTCGTTCAGGCAACTATAACAATACCATAACCTAGGTGTCTAAATGACAGAAATTTATTTCTCACAGTTCTGGAGGTGAGATGGGCAAGATCAAGGTATCAGTGTCAGGTGAGGGCCATCTTCCCAGTTGACAGCTGGCCATCTTCTCACTGCATCCTCACATGGCAGAAGGAGATCATAGCTCGTCTTTATGGGCCCTAACCCCACTCACGAAGGCTCCACCCTCATGAACTAATCACTTCTCAAAGGCCTTCCCTCCTCATACCATCATATCAGGGGTTGAGATTCAATCTATGAATTTGGGTGGCCCAGACTCCATCTATGACAAAGACTCTCCAGATGAAAGGAGTCACGGTAGAATGCCCAGCACAGGGACCCACCTGGGCAAAGCTCCAGTCAGGAGGCAGCACAGTGCCTTCAAGGCTGCAAAAAAGGCAGGGTGTTGGGGAGTGGAAGGCTACCATTGCTTTCGCGTGCTCCCAAACTAGAGCCCTGGCCCCGGCCTGTCTCTCTTCAGTGTCCTCCACATCAGCTGACAGCATTTCAGGAAGATCACTCAGGCCGCAGGGCGGGAAGGGCAGGATGGCCAGATCAGATGCTCTTGAAGGGATCCAGATGGGATGGCCTGACTAGCAGGACAGTGCTGGAGTTGAAGAGAAGTAGGACTGCAAGTGAGCGGAGGACCTGGCCCTGGGGTAGACGTGGGTTGGGGGGAGCCAGGCGACGAGGCTGTTCTCCAGTTCCTGAGTGTGCAGGTGGCTGGCTGTAGTGCCATTTGTGCCAGAGGGGGACAGCTCTGGGGAAGCTCCTGGCCTCTGTCTGGGATGTGATCCTTCTCTGCGACCTGCTTCTTGACTCCCCTCCTGTGAAACCTGGCTCAAAACTTGGCTGCATGGCTGGGGATATACCGCCTAGCATGGGTGAAGTCCTGGGTTCAATGCCCAGGACAAAAACAAAACCCGGCAGGAAGCCCGCTCTTATTAACCCCATCCTATCCCAATGGTGTTTCCCGGCTTCCCTTCCGGCTCCTCAGACACAGCCCCGAGTGCGATACTCTGCTGTCCCTGAGAACTGGCAGTCCCCAAAGCGGGGAACTGCATGCCTGGGGAGCATCATGATTGCTCTGGTCCCTTTTGAATGTGGACCACTTGACTCTGTCTTCAGAAAGTGAGTAATTTTTTTTTAATTTAAACCTCTGTTGTTAGGGGCCAAAAAATCCCAAGAAGTCATCCATCTGGTCGACAGTTTTATTTACAGATAAGGACACAAGGCCCAGAACGGCACAGGGCCACTCCCAGGCTGCAGACCACACCGCAGGCTGCCCTTGACCCCACCAGACACACACAGGCCCCTACTCGGGGCCTCCTGCCACTCGGAGCCTCTACCGTGCCCTCTCCCATCTGCCCTCCTGACCCCACCCTGCCTTCCAGATGCAGGTAGGAGGCTCCATCCTCCACTCGGCAAAGGGGCTACTTGGCTTTGCTGGCGCTAATCTGGACTCCAGCTGTGGTGAGCGATTTTCCCCTGTGAGTCCCAGATTCCTCCAAGATGAGGAAAGTAATAATATCCACTCTGAATCCGCTGCAAGGATTAAAAGAGACATTGCTTGGAAGCACTTGTCATGTGCTCATCATTATCACTGGCCCTGCCACCCTCCTCTCAGCACCCTCCAGTCACTTGCCTTACATGCTTCACTGATGACAATCCTACCACCACCAAGTCTCTTCCCTAAGCCTCACTTCACACCCTGAGGAAATAACCAACCCATTTTACAGATGTGAAAGTAAAGGCTTGGGGCAGAAGTGAACTTGCCCAGGGGCACACATGCAGGAAACAATAGAGGCCAGGCCTTCCTTGTGCCTTCAGCCTCTAACATCCAGTTTCTTTTTAACCAGTCGCCCCACCCACCACACCCTCTCCCTCTCCTGTACCAGCCCCCACTTTCCAACACAGACCTTGTCAGCTTCTCCCCTGTCCCCAAAGGTCAGCAGCCTCCCAATCGGGATGAAATATTGTCCACACTGCTCATCCCGAATCATTAGTCCTTCCCCACTTGGTTCTGTCTCTGTCCTTCCCACCATTGCATGCCGGCGCCTCGTCATTCACACACGCAGACCCCTGTATTTCTGGCCTGTCCGTCTGTCCTTCCTCTTCGGCTCCAGCTGCTCCTGTGTGAACTCCCTCCCTTGGTCTCCACCCTAAACCTGCCCCCTCTGTGCCACCTGTGCAAAGCTACCCTGCCTCAGACTCCTTCCCTGGTCTCCCAGCCAGAATCCAAGTGAGCACTACGGGCCCCAGGACATTTGGCTTCACCCTGATGAGTGCTATGATCTCTCTGTTCTCTCTACATAAATTATTTATGTGTCTGTCTGTCTCCCCGCTAGAGAGCAAAGACCAGCCAACAGTCAGCTCTGAGATCCCTGTAACACCCTCACATGGCCCTCTGGTCTTCTGAGGCAGCCTGCTACAAAAATCACTTCAGCAACAGCGATCGACTAATCATATTCTCAAGATGGCTGCCTGACAGTTTATCTCCACCAGTGAATGCGATCTACTAACATAGTGTGTTTGCTGAACTGTTCCATACTGAACATAAGGAAATACAGACCACCTTCCCCAAATAGCTTCCCTAATAACCTGCAGTGTATCTGAAACTCCACTGAACAGGACACTGAAGGAGATTAAATATTGTGCAGGGTCAATTTTTTTTTTTTTTTGGTACTGGGGATCAAACCTGGGGCCCCTCTAATGCTGAGCTACATCTCCAGCCTTGTAAATTTTTCTTTATTTCTTTAATTTTGAGACAGTTCTCATTAAGTCGCTCAGGTAGGATTTGAATTTCAGATCCTCCTGCCTCAGCCTCCCAAAGTGCTGGGATTACCAGCATGTGCCACTGTGCTTGGCTCAAGGCTAACATTTTAAACTTTATCAGCCATTGAAACTTTACCAAAAACTAGCTTCTTAAGCAAGAGTAGAATTCAATGATCTTTGTATGACCTGAATGCTTTGTATGACCTGAATGTTCATGTCTGGCCTCTCCAAATTCCTATGTTGAGATCCTAACCCCAAAGTCATGGTATTAGGAGGTAGAACCTTATGGGAGGAGATTAAATCATAAGCACTGAGCCCTTATGAATAGGATTAGTGACCTTCCAAAAAAGATTCCAGAGGGCTAGGTAGCCCTTTCTACCATATAGGGACACAGGAAGAAGATGTCATTTATGAGCCAGGAAGTAGATTTCCACCAGACACCAACTCTGCTGCTGCTTCCATCTGGGACTTTCCAGCCTCTGGAACTGTAAGAAATATATTTCTGTGGTTTATAAAACACCTAGTCTGCCAGGCATGGTGGCGCATGCCTATAATCCTGGCACTCCGGGAGGCTGGAGAAGGAGGATTGCAAGTTCAAGCCCAGCCTGGGCAATTTAGTGGGACTCTGTCTAAAAAAAAAAAATTTTTTTAATTAAAAAGGGATGCGGATGTAGGTCAGAGCAGAGGCCCTGGATTCAATCCCCAATATTAATTGCAGGAAAAAATTAAACCAGCTACTCTATAGTATTTTGTTATAACGGCCTGAACAGACTGACACCTGGCATAGTCAGGGACACTTTGATGGGAAGGAGACAAAGGAGGAAAGAGTAGAGCTGCTCAGACACAGTCACCAGGTTCTGCAGATGGGGTGGCAGCTCCAGGACGACGCAACCTATCACCAAAAGGCAGCACTTTACAGGCCTTACCTGTGTTTTCAGGTGAACACTAGGGAAGGTCAGGAAGACACAAGCTCCCCTTTAACTGATGAGGAAACGGACTTCCCCGAGCAGGCAAGTAATTTGGCCCAGACCACAGAACCCCTAAGTGACAGCTGGCATTCCTCCTCACAGGCCAGTGCTCTTTCCAGGGTACAATCTCCAAAAGCCAAAAAAGGCTTGTCCAAAAGGTGCACCAGGACAGCAGCAAACGGCCAAGGTGCCAGCAGTTATTCTGAGCTGCACAGTGTCCAGCAGAATCTCCCTGGTGCTCGTCCAAGGAGTCGCTCGGAAGATAGTTCCTGAAGTCATTACTCCCAGGACACTCAATAATGCTCTTTTTTTTTTTTTTTTTTTTTTTTTTTTTGGTGCTGGGGATTGAACACGGGTCCTTGTGCTTGCAAGGCAAGCACTCTAACCACTGGGCTAAATCCCCAGCCCCAGGACACTCAATAAAATAAACCAGTAACTTTTGTTTTTTGGTTTCGGTTTGTCAGTTTGTTCTTTGCTTTAGCCGATTTAGACTCAGGTTTCTTTCACTTGTAAACAAAATAATTTTTATTTTTTAAATATATTTTTTACATTTTGCAGTACTGGGGATTGAACCTACAGCTTTTGCACTGAGCTACATCCCCAGCCCTCTTTGGTTTTTCTTTGTTTGTTTTTTTTAATATTGAGATAGTGGTGCTCACTTCAGCAGCACATATACTAAAATATTGAGATAGTGTCTGGCTAAATTACTCACAGTGGACTTGAACTTGTCATCGTCATGCAACATCCGCCCAGAGTGCAGGGATTAGAGACATGCACACTGTGCCCAGCTCTGAGGGTTCTTGTAGAACACGGATGGCAGCCAGGTGTGGTGACACACGCCAGTAATCCCACAACTCAGGAGGCTGAGGCAGGAGGATGGCAACTCTGAGGCCATCCTGGACAACTTAATGAATCCTTAAAGTAAAGATAAAAAGGATTGGAGATATAGCTCAGTGGTCG
Organism: Hystrix cristata; assembly: GCA_004026905.1. NCBI lineage: Eukaryota > Metazoa > Chordata > Mammalia > Rodentia > Hystricidae > Hystrix > Hystrix cristata. The sequence goes on along the minus strand of PVJO010008719.1, from coordinate 11,212 downwards.
AGTGTTCCTGGGTTCAGTGCTCAGTATTACCAAAGGAAAAGAATAATTAAATGGTTCCCATTTTTCAAAATACAAACTCTCTGGTTTAGCTTTCAAGTCCTACTGACACCTGACTCTACTCTCAAGCCCTATTTCAAGCTCCACTCCGCTGACACCTGACTCTACTCTCAAGCCCTATTTCAAGCTCCGCTCCTACCGAAGTCTAATCCCCAGCCAATCTCCTCAACTCGGTTGTTTCAAACAGCCTCCACTTTCCAGCTGCCATGTGTCTTCTCTACCTTGGAACGTCCCCTTCCACCCCCACCTCTGCCAACCAAACTACTATCCTTCCAGAAGGTTCTAAAATACATTAGAAGCCACGAGTGATGGCGCATATCTATAATCCCAGCACGTGGGAGGCTGAGGCAGGAGGATCACCATGAGTTTAAGGCCAGCCTGGGCTCCATAGTGAATTCAAGATCAACCTGGCCTACATAATGAGACCTTATCTCAAAACACCAAAAATAAATAAATAAAATACAACAGAAATACACAAACGCACACACACACACACAGACATGCAACAAATTTGGAGAAACACTTGCAACATTAAAACCAATGGATGAAGCATAAGAAGCATTATGGTTTGGATCTAAAATGCCCCCAACAGCCCATGTTCAGGACTTGGTCCCCAGTGCAGAAATGTTCAGCATAGCACTTTGGAGAAGTGCCTAGATCAGAAGGGTTCTAAGTTCATCAATGGGTTGATGGGTCATATCTGAGGAGCTGCTGGGAGATGATGATAGAGATTCAGGACATGGGGTCTGGTTGAAGGGAGTGGATCCTCAGTGGCTGTATAGTGTCTCTGCCCCATTCTCCCCCCACCCCATCCTCACTGCCATGGAGTGAGCAGCTTTCCTCTGCCATGTCTGTCTTGCCACCAGCAAAATTCCTCCTTAAATTGTAATGGTCAGGTATTCTGTCATCAGGGTGGAAAGCTGAGTAATGTGAATAGCATCCAAACCTTAGTTTCTTATACCATTCTCCAATGTCAAATGGCTCCTTGAGAAATCGCTGATTCTAGAACTGGAGAGGAAAATACAAAAGATACCTCAAAGCATCTAATAGTCAGAAAGTAAGAAAATGCTAAAAACAAAAAGACAATAATTATGACATATTAAGAGGAAACAAAAACCAACTGAAAGAATTTCCAATAGGCAAAGCTAGAACAATGTGAACAACGAATTAAGTAGTTTTGTATTATAATGCAAAAATTAAATGTAAGAAATCCATAATAAAAATATCCATAATAAAAAAATAAAATAAATATCCATGAACAAGGAGAACAATGCTGAAGAACTCACACTTCCCAGTTTCAAAAGTGACTGTACAACTACCTTAAATAAGATAATGTGGCACAGGTGTAAGGATAGATATACTCATCAATGGAATCGAATTGAGAGTGCAGAAATACACCTTGCTCTTTGTATCTCTCTGCTTTCCTCTATTCCAGGTTTATTCCCTGTAGAAAGAGAGGTTCAAAATAGAGCTTTCCTTTCTCAAAGATTAATCAAGCCAGGTGATTTCTAACAAAAGTATCAAGACAATTCAATGGGAAAAGAAGTCTTTTCAAAAAATGACTCAGGAACATTGGGATAGCCACATGCAAAAGCTGAAGTTGGACTTCTCTTATACACCATATACAAAATTTAATTCAAGAAGATCAAAGATCTAAATGTAAGGGTTAAAACTGTAAAACTCTTAGAAGAAAATAAATGGACGTCATCAAAATTTAAAACTTTTGTACAGCAAAAGACACTCAAGAAAAAAGATAGCTGGCTGTGGTGGCACACATCTGTAATCCCAGCACTCTGGAAGGCTGAGGCAGGAGGATTGTGATTTGGAGGCCAACCTGGGCTACTGTGTGAGAACTTGTCTCAAGAAAAGGAAGGAAAGAAAGAATAAAGAAAGGGATCGAGGGGTTGGGGATTTAGCTCAGTGGTAGAGCACTCACCCAGCAAGCACAAGGCCCTGAGTTTGATCCCCAGCACCCTCCCCAAAAAAGAAAGAATGAATAAGAAAATGGTAAGCAGCCAGGTGTGATGGCACATGCCTATAATCCCAGCAATCATCTGTAATCCCATCACTCGGGAGGCTGAGGCAGAAGGATCACCAAGAGTTCAAGGGCAGCCCGAACTACATAGTGAGACTCTGTGAAAAAAAAAAAAAAGATAAATAAATTGTGGTCCAAACCTACAATGGAGTACTTTTACTACCAGTAAAGAAGAATGCTTCCAGAGCACTCTGAGCTCCTTCTCAGCTACTCAAACCCACTGTCCTCTATCCCCCACCAGCTCCTTATTTTGTACTCCAACCCCTAAATTGGAAACAGCAGAGCCCAGCACTGGCCCTCAGACATACTAAGAATGACAAAAAAAAATCACACATATTAATAAAAACCTAGGGTTGGGGATTTAGCTTAATCGTAGAGTGCTTGCCTAGAAAGCACAAGGCCCTGAGTTCAATCCCCAGCAAACCCCTTCCAAAAAAAAAAAAATAATAATAATAATAATCCAATGACTGATCAAATTGTAATTTAGTCTGTGGTACTCTGCAGAGTCTGGAAGAGAGTCCAAGGAAGATAGCCGTTCTATGAAGATAAATGAACATCAGTTATTTTTGTTGCTCAATGACTATTTCCAACATTCTCCCCACTCAAAATTCTAGTTTTAGGTGGAGCTGACCCAGTTTTAACTCCTAGGTGGGCATGTGACCCAATCTGGCCAATCAAAATTCTATCCTCCTGGCAAGTGATTGGGTCAAGAATGGGCATGTGACTCAGGTCAGACCAATGAGATGTCATCCTGAGGGCTAACTCTGAGAAAGGGAGGGTCGATTTTGAAGTGCTCTTTGTATAAGGAATAAACCCAGAACAGAGGAAAGTAGAGAGGTAAAAAAAAGAGCAGGCCACTATTTGGTGTCATTATTTTGGCACCTGCATCCAATTGTACCTGAAACATGAAGCGTTCCTGGAATTTTCAGTTCTGTAAACCAATAGATTCCCTTTTCTTTCAAGCCACATTGAGTTGATTTCTACAACTTACAAGTGAAAGAATCCTGAGCTCTCCAGAGAGAAGGCAAACTGCCTCAGTGTGAAGTCCAGGAACAAGGGACCAAGGCTGACCATGTCTAGAGTGTAGCAGGGGTCTGCAGGAGTTTCTCACCCTCAGAAATATTCCTTTCTGCTAGGCAGGGTGCCACTCGCCTGGAATGACAGCCTGTAATGTCTCAGGAGGCTGAGACAGGAGAATCAGAAGTTCAAATCCAGAGCTGGGGATTTAGCTCAGTGGTTAGAATGCTTGCCTTGCAAGCACAAGCCTTGAGTTCAATCCCCAGCACACACACACACACACACACACACACACACACACACACACACAAACCAAGTTCAAACCCAGAAAGGAAAAGGGTTGGGGATGTGGCTCAGTGTGAAGGTCTTGGATTCAATCCCCAGTACTAAAAAAAAAAGTGTTCCCTTCCCTTCTGGCAGCTATTGAGAAGAAGAAGGGGATGGGGGAGGGGAAAGACAGGGAAGGAGGGTAATAAGGGAAAAGAATCACAGTATGTTCCATGTATGTACCAATATGCCAAAATAAAACCCATTATTCTGTATAATTTATATGCACTTAAAAAAAAGAAAGAAAGAAAGAAAGTCAGGCATGGCGGCACACACCTGTAATCTCAACTTTGTCTGGGAGTCTGAGGCAGGAAGATGGCAAGTTCCAGTCAGTCTGTGCTACACAGTATGTTCAAGGTCAGCCTGGACTACACAGTGAGACCCTGGCTTAAAAAGAAAAATTCTCTTTCAAGGTGACTGATCACTCAGGTCACATCTTCAATATCTTCTCAAAAGATGGGCTTTTACCTGAAAGTGAGAGTGACCCAAAATCCAAACAGGACACCAAGAACAATTCTTGTGTCATCAAGTCCAGCCCCAAATGCAACCCAGCCGCGGTGTGCCAGAGGCAAGGGGTGGGGTAAGTCGGAGCAGGTAGCCAAGTCCTATTCCAGTTTAAGAGAATGGATCTGAAAAGTCCTGGAGTGGCGGCTCATTCTGAGGAAAAAAGCATTATGTAACTGCTCACTCCTAACTAACTCTTCAAACAGATTAATTCTACTTTTATATGACTTCCATATTGCACTAAACAATAAACTTGGAAGCACCTTGACCTCCCGCTCTGACAGCCTGGGATTCTCCGACAATCTGGCCAGCCTGGGGGAGTGGATCGATCCAGGAAATAAGCAAACAGAGGACGAGTTAAGCCCCCGAGCGAACCCTGACTCTCCTACTTGCTTGCTGGGTGACCTTGGCTAATCATTTTCCCTCTCCGAGCCTCAGTTTCCTCATTTGTAAAATGAGGGTGCTAATAGCTTCCTCTGTGTGTTACTGTGAAAAGTAATTGAGTCAAGGCCGGAATCCAATCAGGATTACGACTGCGGAGGCATAGAAAGTGCTTAGGAAGTCCACGTTGCAGTGATGGATGATATTAGCGCCTTTATTTGCATTCTGGCTACAGAAAGTACTTGGTAAGGTGTGTCCCGGAATGCTATTTCAGAAATGGCCCCTGACCCCGGTGTGGGTGGGATGATTTAGAATGGGGGGCAGGGTGGAGGGCAGATACTGTCCTTTGGATCTTGGGGTCCCCCCGGGGCCGTGGTGGGCTGGTCAGGCCGCCCTGTGCTCTGAGACCCACCAAGCAGAGGTCGGACACCGGACACAGGGAACGTGGGTTCCAGGGACCAGCCCCCGGCGACTGCTGCGGAGCGTCAGCAAACCTTCTCAGCCTGCAGTCGGGTAACCTGACACCCGCGGGCTCTGATTTCCCAGGCTGGGCAGGGCTGCGGTGGGGGAAGGGGCCACTACCCACCCGCCAACCTCGGGATCCCTTCCCCTTCGCATTTGCCTCCTAGGCCCGCTCCTCGGAGCCTTCATGGCCCAAATGCGCGCCCCCGGGGTCCCTGTGAGGTGAGCTGGGCATCTCTTTGAACACGGGGTGGGGGCAGTGGGGAGCCAGCTCAACTCGCGGCTCTGGGCGGCGTACGAGAGGGAGGTAGGCGGGGGACTCCCGCCCCACCCCAGGTGCACCAATGGGGAAGCCGAGGTGAGGTGCCCGGAGGGGCCCTGCCCGTGTGCCTGTGGAAGGCGGACAGGGATCCCTCCGAAGCCTGGCGTCGCGGGCAGGGTCGCGGGTCCCAGCGGCCAGCTGCCCAGACAGCCGCAAAGCCCGGGCGCGGGGGCGCGGGGAGGCAGCCCGGCAGCTCTCCGCCAGCCCGGCTCGCAACCTCTCGGCTTGGGAAGAAACTTTGGGCCAGCGCCCCGCTCCTTCCCGGGCGGCTGGGCCCGGGTGCCCACTCACCAGCGCACCAGCTGCCAGCGCTTCTCCCCCGGCGCCCGGCGGCCCGCCATGCCTGCCCGCCGGCCGCTCCCCGCGCGCTGCTGGCCGCTCGGCGGAGGCGGCTCTGGCTGCCGCAGGGCCGGTGCGGACCGAGGGCGCGCTCGCCGCGCGGGGGGCGGCGCGGGGCCTGCGGGCGGGGCGGGCGCGAGGCGGCGGGCTGGAGCCCGGGCGGGGCGGAGGGCACGCGCTTCTTCCCGATGCGGCCGCAGCCCCGCCTCTGGCACCGGCCGGGGCTGGGTCACCGCGCTCCTCCGCGGAAGCGCGCGGGACGCCTGCTGGTTCCCTTCACGCTCTTCTCTCGCGCGGGAGGCCGAGCCGCCCCGAAAAGTGGGTTTCTTTGGAACACTGGGGAAGGAGTCAAGCTCTCCAGAGCCTAATGAGAAGGAAATTTGACTTGCTGAGTGACAAAGCGAATCGTTTAATTTTCCTATGCCATACTCCCTTATAACATTTGTTCTAACTACGCAGAAAGTTACGCATAAAAAATAAAATTAAGGGGCTGGGGATTTAGCTCAGTGATTAGAGTGCTTGTCTTGCAAGCACAAGGCCCCGAGTTCGATTCCCGGCACAAAAAATAAATAAATAAATAAAATTAAACTACTCTAAACTCCTAACACGAAAGCCCTAGAAATGCTAAAGCAGTGCAAAGTGACAGTAATTAAAACAGTATGGCATTGCCGAATGTGGTTGTGTATGCCTGTGACGCCAGCACCAGGGAAGCTGAGGCAAGAGGATATGGAGTTTATTCCAGGCCAGTCTGGGCTACATAGCAAGACCCTGTCTCAAAGAAAGTAAAAACAAACAAAAGCTGTATAACATTGGCTTAGCACACTGCCCAACCTTAGGACCAGCTCCACTCAAGCAGTCAATCTCCAATCCACACCGATCTGTTCATTGCTGGGTGAGAGCAGAGACCAGCCTGGCTGGCAGCGTCACAGGCACATGCATTCCAAACCTGGTGTGAAGGAGCTGAATTAGAAATTGCACTGTGCTCTCCCAGTCCACCTGCCTCGATATCAAAACAGCCCACATTCTTTGCAAGCGAGAAACTATGCAAACAGAGGAACAAACCCAGCTCCAAGTGTGAGATCCTGGGAATTTACCTTCTATAGCCCGTGGGCTCATGCCCAGGAGCACTGGAAAAGATTCCACAGGAGCCCGCTGGGGATAGAGATCAGTGGTAGGGCATTTGCCTAGCACTTGCCAAGCATGGGCTCCATCTCTAGTGTGTGCATCTGGGCACACACACACACATGCACACACGCACAACTATATTGAGGAGCGCCTGTGCCCCTGTGATCCCAGCACTCAGCAGGAGGATCGCTGTGAATTTGAGGCCAGCCTAGGCTACATAGTGGGTCCTCATCTCAAGGGGAAAAAAGCAAAAATAAAAACAAAAAACTTCCAAGAGAATCTTTACTGACCTTTGCCACTGTCCCTAGGTACCCCCCGCCAGTGTTCAATAAAAACCAAGGTTACACAGCTGAGTGCGGTGGTGTGTGCCTGCAATCCCAGCTACCTGTGTGGCTGAAGCAGGAGGCAGGAGGATCACTTGAGCCCAGAAGTTCAAGGCCAGCTTGGGAAGTATGGAAATAGCATGATTACATAAAAATTTAAGGATCCCCACCTAGGCTTTCACTGTGTCTCAACTGAAAAGTGATAGGAAGAACTCGGGATGAAGAACAAAACCAGAACAGAGACAACCTGCAAGGAAAAGGGTAGGAGATACAAACAAGGTGGGGTTGCAGCTCACCTTTGACTCTTACACAGAGTATGAAGCCAGCAATCCCTTTTCAGCATCTTTTCTTACAGGTGTGTTTGTGTGTGTGTGTGTGCACGCACGCGTGCACATGTGTTACTGTGGTGTAAACCCAGGGCCTTTGCACTAAGCTACATCTCCAGTCCTTTTTAATTTTTTAAAATTTTTTTATTTTGAGAGTCTCTTCAAGTCACCAAACTGCCCACCCAGAGCTCAGTCTCATGATCCTCCTGCCTCAGCCTCCCAGAGTACTGGGATTACAGGTCCACACCACCACATCTGGCAGATTTTTGTTTTTTAAAACATGAGCATGTCCTATTTTTGTAAGAATATTTTAGAAATATCTGCATAATATGTTTATAATTCTATATTATCTGGATGATGAGATTATGGACTCTTCATTTTCTTCATTAGAAATTTTAAATCATTTTATAAAATACTGTATTTGAAGCACATAGCAGGCAAAAATCAACATAGTCAATTATCTTCAAGAGGTTACAGGAATTGGGATGACTCTACAGAAACAAGAAAGAAGTTAAAATACAACGTGTTTGAAAAGACTCAGATAGCCATGCTATGTATAAATCATGTTCTTGAAAACATCAGAAGATAATGCACAAGAATAGTAATTAATACTGGTTGCATTAGGCCAGTGCAGTTACAGATACATTTGTGTTACTGTATGTCCCAGCCTTTCTGAGTATAATTCTAATACTTCTCTAATAGGAGAAATCATAATACTAAACAGAATTGGATTATTTGGTGGTACATTTAAGGCAACATGTGGAACATCACATGTAACAAAGTTAATATAGATTTAGAAGAAAATAAAGGAAAAAAAAATGACCAGATTGGGGCTGGGAATTTAGCTCAAGTGGTAGAATGCTTGCCTAGCAAGCGTAAAGCCTTGAGTTCGATCCCCAGCACCCAAAAAAAAAAAAGACCAGATTACCAAAGATTTGGGAAACCCAATATGGTTGAAACTGACTTGAAATGGAAGGATTTCATGCACAGACAACCGGACCCCTCAGGATTCTTTCAATGATACATGTCAGGTGAGCACCTGACCCCTCTTCCCCAGATGGAGGAGTATGTGAGCAGGGATGAAGCAGTATGATTCGGGCCCATTTGGGATTCTGCAGAGTTTACATGAGATTGCATGAAAGTGCTCAACAGGAAATAGTGGTTACTTCTGAGACATGACGTACACTTTTTATATACTTCTACTTTGTTGCATGTTTAATTTCAAAATAGAAAGAAGGCTGAGATGTGGCTTAGTGGTACAGCACTTGCGCAGCATGCTTGAGACCTTAGGTTCAAGCTCCTGCACTGAAAAAAAAAAAAGATTTGAAGATTTTTAAACCGTATTTAACAGATCGCCTGGCACATACAAAAAGCTTCATGCTTATTATTATCAACATCATCTCCAGTATTCCATTTCATAATACATCTCTGTGTCTCCCCACAACCTCGTTTACACTGCTGTGCAGTCAGCTTCACTCAATGTTACTCCATGTATCAATAGACAGACAAATATTTCTTTCTCTCTCTTTTTATTTTTTCTCTTTTTTTTTTTTTTTTTTTATGCTGAGGACCAAACCCAGGGCCTCTTGCTTGCTAGATACGGGTTCTACTAGTGAGCTAAATCCCCAGCTCCACAACAGGCTAATTTCTAACCCCCCTCCATTGAGGTAGCCCTAAGTCCCCTGGCCTTCCCATCCAGGCCCCGGCTCTGCCTCCACATGTAGATCTCTCAGGTCTGCTGGTTGTCACTTTCAAGTGTTCTTCAGGTGCTTTGTACATGTCATTTGTTCCAGCCAAATATGTTGCAAGTTTCCTGAGAGCAGCCTCAGCGGGGCTCATGTCCAGCTGAGAGCTTGGTCAGGAGCAAGGCTATGCAAAAGAAGCACCTCTTATGGCAAAGCTGGAGCACCCCCGAACACGCCAGATCACCTCTCAGTCGGGTGTCTGGGACTTCATGCTTTAGCTGGTGAGAAACCAGAGTTCCAGAATTCATTTCGCAGCTAGGTACAGGTCAAGGAGAAACACATTTAATTTTTTTTTTTTTCTGCGGCAGTGCAGTACTGGGGATTGAATCCAGGGCTTTTGTACTGAGCTACATCTTCAGCCCTTTTTTATTTTTTATTTTAGACAGGGTGTTGTTAAATGATTAAGTTGCTCCAGCTAAACTTGAATTATTGATTCTCCTGCCTCAGCTTCTTATAGTGCTGGGATTATACATGTATGCCACTACACCCAGCCCGCATTTCCACATTTGGTCCTTATCATAATATATACTTCACACACACACACACACACACACACACACACACACACACACACACACATATACGCGCATGCGCACACACCCTTCACTTGCACCTCATGATACCTTTGCAACTGTGGATGTTGTTCTTCCCTTTATACTGAGGAAGCACTAGAGTTCAAGCAGGCTGCAACTTGCTCAGAATCACCCACCTAGTGACAAAGCTGGGATCGGAGCCCAAGATTTCAAGCGCCCTCATACCACCTGTCTAGGGAAGATCTAGAACCTACCTTTCATCATTCTTACTGATACCTCATAAAATTGAGAGCACATAGATGCTCCATCAAACCCATCCATACCTCTCTGTTGGAGATCTTCAGACACAGCACCAGGAAGTTGCACCCTCCAAGAACACTGTCCTCCAGAAAGGACAGCAAGGAACTAGGAAGCAGGAGGAGGCCAGCCCTTCCACTCTCCTGGGAGATTTTTTCAGACAGGATGAAGAGCAAATAAAAAACACCCACAGTGCAGTTAGAAGCTAGAATTCCTACAGGGTGGGATTGAGAGGCTTTTGAGCAAAATACAAACCCCGCAACCTCTCAAGCCATGTAAGATAGTCATTCCTTCAACTCTTGGAGGCTTTGAGGCCAGGAGCAACTAAAACTTTTATTCCTTAATGCCCAAGTCCAGTTAAATCTTGAAAATTTACTGGGGAAGGTAAAGAGGAAAGGGACCCTAGAGAGAAGGCAAGAGGCCAATGAGGCCAGCAACTTGCCAGCCCCCCTCTCCCAGGCCCTTATAAGCAGATTTCTGCTCTCCCAGCTCTGGAAACAACTGTAAAAGACTTCTCTGGAAATTTGGCCCAGGAGAAAAGGTCAGGGAGTATTTGGCTAGGACTAGACTGGGAAAACTCAGACCAACGCTTCGATCTGAATCCCTTCAGCCTCTTCCTCTAGTCTCTCAAGGCAGGGATGGAAATGTGCTACCCAGAGGGAAATGCATGGCCTTTGAGCCACCTGCCTCTCAGACAGTGCACCTGGTCCCTTGCAATTATCCATCGTGGGCATAAGTACCTGAGTACTCAGTGCTATCCTAAACACTTTACCTGTATTGACTTACTTAATTTTCACGACAACCCAAAGAAACTTACACAGACCATCATGCTCCCCATTTTACAGGTAAGGAGACCAAGGGAGAGGAAGATGTGGGTGTAGCCAGAATTATAAGCTAAGCAGTAGGCCTCGAAGCCTCCCATGTGCGCAAAAACCTATCAACACCAGTACTTTGCACTTGCTCGGTAACTTACAAAGGATCTTCCCTTTGTTCTTGGAACCTTCAGATATGGGGAACAGGAGTATCTTATCAACTGGGCTCAGAGGTGCTGTGACTCACCCAAGGTCACACGGCTGGGAAGAAGCCTGGGCGGCTGTGCCGCTGCCTAGACGCGGGGCAGATTTCCAGCCCGCCGGCCAGCTGGCCCCCACCCCAGCCCTTTCCTGGGCAGACGCGCGCACTGCCTCTCCTAGCTGCACCCCCGGGCCGGAGAGGGGCGGAGCGGATCGCGGCCTGTGGGCCCGGGCGCTGTCCGTGGTGCTGATCCTCCCTGCTCCCTCGCTCGCGAACTCGTCGGCGGGTTTCCCGGGTTCCCCTTCCAGCTCCCGGCCAAAGCCATCTCCGCGAGTGCGGCTGCCCGCTGGGGTCCTCCGGTCCAGCTTCCGGGGCTTTCTGGGTTCCCGGGGTTCCCCTCCCCCG
>PVJO010008718.1:0-73574 GCA_004026905.1 Hystrix cristata | reverse complement strand
CTTGTAATTTTTATGTTAAGTCACACCTATTCTGGGTTCTCTCATCTGTATTCAGAGCTCTTGAATAATGTAAGTGTTTCTCAGCTTGGACTCATTAACCAATAATTCACTAAAATTTTGGAAATTTCTCTTCTTTTTTTTTTTTTTTTTCTTCTTTTCTTTTTGTGATGCCGGGGATTGAACTCAGGCCCTTGTGCTTGCAAGGCAAGCACTCTAATCACTGAACTAAATCCCCAGCCCCGAAATTTCTCTTCTTGATGAGTCTTCCCTATTTTTTTTTTCTGTTCCTGTATTATACGTGCATTGTTTCTTTTAAATGTTAACCTGGTCTTAGGGAGAAGACCTCAAACATACCTGAGGTCAATTTCATGTATGTCTTGAATGCATAGGTCATATTTTACTGTTCAAATTGGTACACTGCTGAGAGTAGAATCAACCCTTTTTACAACTTCAGTAAGACGACAGATGTAGGCGGGGACTGACATGGGGGAAACCAGGAAGGAGAACAGACAAAGGGGAAACTTGGTCTATGTTGGGTGCAAAGTCACAGTTGGGGACAAGTGTTGCTGTTCCAGTGCACACTGAGGAGACTGCAGGTAGTAACAATGCACCGCATATTTCCAAACAGCTGAAAGACAGAATTTTAAATCTTCTCACCAAAAGAGTCATAAATACTTGAGATGACAGATACATGCTACTCTGACTTGATCACTGTATGATGGAGACATGTATCACAGACTCCCTTCCACCTCATATAAAATTACCATTTGCAATTAATAATAATATAAATATAAATATATATAACCCTGAATATATTAGTTCACTCTATTTTCCTTTTTTTTTTTTTCCCCAGCCCCCCTTTTGCAACATTTTACTATTGTATGATTCTAAGACACAGTGATTGCATCCATCTCGGAGAACCGTACTCATACATATCGCAATGTGCTTGTGTTTATTTCCCCTCCCCGGTCTCCTTCTCCCTTCTTTCCCGGATCCTCTTCCCATCTCCAAAGAGTTTATCTCCTTGTTTCTTACCGTTTCTCTTTTAGTTTACTCTTTTAATTATTTGCATTTAGGGTCTCTCATGTTAGAAAAACTGTGATATTTAGCCATCTGTATCTGACTAATGTGACTTAGTACTAGGGCATTGAGATTCATCCGTTTCCCTACAAGTGACTCAAATTTATCCTTTTTCATGGCTGAGGAGTCCTCCGTTGTGTATAGACCACACGTTCCTTATCCAGTCACCTTTTGATGGATTACTTCGTTATTTATGGTTTCCGTTTATCTTTTCACTCCCTTGTTTCTTATTTTTTCCCTCTATATTTCCCATGCCACTTCACCACCCGACAAACCACGCTTGCTTTGCTTTCCTCTGAGCTCTACTCCTGAAGGTCCAGACTACCAGCCTTGTGGATGGAAACAGCAGTCTAGTGCCTGCCTCTCTGAGCCAGGCCTTGCTGCTCCACCTTCCCTCAACTGCACTCAAACTAAATCTGCTTCAAATAGCTGCGTGGTGCATGTTCAGAACTTCTACACACTACGCCGCTGAGATGAATATGCAGCTATTATTTGATTGATTGATAGACAAGAACTTTTATGGACTTATAAATATTAAAGTAGACTATATATGAAGGAAGTACATATATTTATGGACTTTGAAATAGTTTGCTCATTCTGTTTCAATATAGTCTGGTATTTCGTATTTTCATTTTCCATTATTCCTATTGCACCAATTTAACTTTTCATTTTTATAACCTTTGTGTATATTTGTGGCATATGCAAATATTCTTTGGGGCCTCAATGATAAAATAAAGACAAACAATGTGTCTAATCTTGAAGAAATATTTATAATTCCTGGAGCGGTCTTTGCGAATAATGACAAAGTGACTCATGAATCGTTGTCTCTGCGTAAGAAAGAAGCTGACGTAGTAGACCATGGAAGGACGCCTCCAGCATAAACACGATGCGTCAGTGCCCAGCAGAGTTGTGTCTACAAATTCCAGAGTCCACCGCTCCCCTCGCGCTACTCTTCCTCTTTACATCAAACACTGTGAAGGGCTCAGGGTTGGGTAGGAGTCAGAGAGAAAACTTTACTCTTTCCAAGAACTTGACTGGCCGGCTTCCCTTCCTCCATCTGAACGCCCTGCATTTGCCTCCCAAGCAGCGCAGTCCTTCCCGTCCCGCAGTCCCCTCGCTGTGACTGTGTCCCATGCTCCTCACTAGCACCACCGTAGCCCGCAGGCATTGCCCAGCCTGTGCGGCCACCTTCCGTGCCACAGCCTCCCGCTGAAACTCGCAGAGCTGCTCTGTGGTCCCAAAGGCAGACGTTTCCTTTTCTAGGTAAAATACATCTTTCGGCAGTGTTGTTTCAGTCTGCTACTAATTTTTTGAGGAAGCTCTGTAATGTTTTATACAAAGGCCGTACTAATTTACATCCCCATGAGTGGTGTATAAAGGCCCCTTTTCTCCACGCCTTTTGCCCACACTCACATTTCCTGTCTCTTCAGCAAGAGCTGGCCTAGCGATTGTTTGCGTCCATGTGCTCTGCGTTTACATTTTCCTCGTGATTACTGCTGCTGCGCGTTTTCCCGCACATCTGCTGGCATTTTGTAGGCCTTCTTTTGAGAAATGTTTACTCAAGTCTTTTGCTTATTTTTAAAGTCAGATTATTTATTTTTTCCCTTCTACTTTACAGTGCCTTATCTATTTCGAATGGATAAACCGCATCAAATATATTTTGCAAACATTTGCTCATATTCCATAGGTAGTATTTTTACTCTATTATTTTCTCTCCTGCACAGAAATAGTTTCTTAAAAAAAATACACCCACATGCCATATATATATATAATATATAAATATATGTATAAATATATATACAAATATATGTATAAAGATGTACAAGTATATGTATAAAGATATATAAATATATATATTTGCATGTTACAAATTTCCAATTTTCTGCATGTGACATAATTATTTTCTGCTCTGGAGGGATAACAAAGTCTTGCAATAATAAATATAATTACGAGACTTGCCATGCCCTACATATGGGAAATAACTTCATTTCATCAATAGGATAAGTGCATGACCAAACCCTGGTTTAAATGTACATAATTTAGTCAAATGGCACATTGCTAGTAAAGCTTCCAGACACCAGAACTTATGCCAGATTTCAGAGATAAATGCCACGTGGAGCTTTCAAGTGCGTTTGGAATATTTATAGACAAAAACAGGAAGACTTGTCAGGTCACCCTGTGAGCACGCAGGACAGACTCAACAGTGTCCGATGGTAGGTGGCTCTGTACAGCAAGGCGGAGCCCAGTACAGGAGCAGACACTTTCCTGAAGCCTCCCACTGAGCTGGCAGTGCCCAGGCTGCCCAGTAACCTCCTTGTGACTTGTCACTCGCAAGACAAATTTGCTCATATATCGGGATGTCGGAACCCTTTTTCGGCGGCTGTATCAGTAATTAGTGATGGCTTGTCAGTGCCCAAGGCATGTGAATGTGTCACACTGATGAAAAACAAAGGGCCTGGTTTCCTTGTTGCTATTGTTTTCATTTCAAGTATTATGCCAGCCTCACAGCATTACAAAACCAATAAAAGAGTTATGAGATTGACTAAAGTCTCATTAGTGACTTTTTATAAGGCTTAAAATGTCTGAGAAATTATTAACTAATATGCTTCACCACCATGCAGAGTACTGAGATCAAAAAAGAAAACTTAATTTTTAGAATCCTTAGGAAAATTTTCATAAATTCTTTGATTTTTTCTGATTGAATAAAAAAATACAAACAGTGTTTTGTGCAGTTTTCTGGAATATATTAGTTGACAAAATGTATTCACACATTGTCTACTATAAAATAGTAATTTAACTACAAAAGGTTCGGTTCCATTGGAATAAAAATCATTTCAAATATTCATTCGATGTTCAGAACAAATAAAATGGTAGCCATAAAATCATGTCATCGATTTTAAAAATTAGATCATCCACAAAATAAAAGTAGCAATATTAAAAAAAAAAAACACCAGACAAAAATTTACTGAAACAATAGTTTAAAAAGAGACCATAAACAAAGTGAATAGGGAGGAAGGAATCTCATATAAACTTCTTGAAAAAATAAGTGGAGATATTTTCTCTTAGCATTTCCTAAATATTTAATACACAATGAACAGCCATCATTAAAAAATTAAGAAATATATAACATCAGTAAAATGTGTGAAGAAGAAATTTAGAAGAAATATACATGGCAAATAAATATCAAAATCTATACCCAAATTTAAGAGCAAGGGAAATCAAAATAAAATAACAACATCAGCTCTCTTTGCCTTTCAGATTTCTAAAATTAAACAGATTAAAAGATGGCCAGTAGCTTTCACCTATTGATGATGTAGACAATGTAGCACTACATCAAGGCCCAGGACTAACCAGCCTAGCATATTCCGACTTTCAAATCTGACCAATGCAATTGAGTATTAACTCTTCGCATTCTCTGAACCAGGTACCTCTATTCCAAAATCAGCCCTATAGAATGTGTCACGTGAATGACAAGAATATATGAGAATTTACTTTACAGCATTGCTTTCTTGGAAAGAAAATTCCTGTGAATTTGAATTAATGACAAGGAAAATAATGAAGCAAATCTCATATAATTATGTAAGGTATGAAGATAAAAATAAAACAAATTTTTAATTTTTGTGTAAGGTGGTCACCGATTCTCTTTAGCTAGGAGGTTTGAAAGGTCTGTTGGTGCATTTTAAAACAAAGAGGGAAAAATGAAAAAGAAACATATAAAACAATAAAATGGAAACACATAAATAATTAACTCTGGGAAAATTATGAACAGGAAAGATAAAAATTATACACTCTTTGACTCAGCAGTGTAAATATTCAAAAAGTAACTATTTCCTACTTAGATAAAATGTTTAGTTACTTTAAAATGCATTATTGTCACAAGCAAGAGGTATGTGGAAGATGTCAAGATATGGAAGAATCAGCTTTTGTCTACAGTCATCTGATCAGGAATTTATTAGCTAAGCTAAGTGTATGTTTTAAAAATTGAAATAAATGTCAAAAGAAGCATCTAAAAGAAAGGAAAGGCTCTCAAGAAGAGAATTATTTGGGCACTATGTGGCAGAAAACAACTGGCCAGGATTCTGTTGATTTCCTTTACCAATATTTGATACAACAAATTTTAGGTATTTCTATTTGAAAAAATTGTAAGATTTTGTTTACATATTTGTTTGCACTGCTTTTTTATCAGGTTTGGATCAAAAAATTTTAATATTTCATTAAAAATATAGTCAAATCAAGTACCTACCCTGTATTTCCAATATTTCTTCTATAATTTGTACAAGTGAAAAAAGAATCTGGTAACTCTTGTATTATAGGAGGGATATGAAGGGAAAAGATTGTTCTAAAGGTGACAAATATCATTGGCTTATGGCAGAAAATATCAAAACACTGGATAATATTATCTCTTTTTTGAAGTTGGAAATATACTGATTTTAATTATTTAACTGTTTTAAATATAATATTTTTAAAGATCGCAAGAAAAAAATTGCTCAATTTTCTGATTGATTTTGTTTTATTATATCAGAAGATCCACTGGCATGTCTTTGGGTACTTAGTTCACCAATAATTATTATTCAAATAAACAGAAATTCTCATGTTAATTCAACAGCAAATATATTTTCTATGTCAAAATATTTTTTACATAAGGTAAACTACACTTTCAATCAGAATACATTTGGTGCCAAATGGAAAACATTTTATTTTAGCACTACTTTGTAATAATTCTTTATAAGCTAAATTTGGGGGTTTTATTAGCTGACTATCAGTGAAGTGTCTATCAAAAGGGAACAACACAAAGAAAACTTGAGATAATCGTTTCATTTGAGCTTACCATGTCTTTGCAATTTAGCATGCAAGTATATCTAGACATATAATATCTCTGCTGTATTACAAACACATTAAAAAATGACAAAATTGTGATTTGGCTTCAACAACAAACTGGGAAATAAAATCCATTATAAAAATTATGAAAAATACTCTGACATGATTATCTTCATTTCCCTGATAGTATTAAAATTGACCAAACCATTATTTTCTTGGGCATGTCAACAATATGGATTTTTACTTTTTGTTTGGGTCAAAGAAACCAAAGACCACCCCGATCCAAATCATAATCCAGTCTCAATGACACGGTGGCATTACCATCAGCCAATATCACACGTCTGGCTAGAAGGTGGATTAGTTAATACGAACCTGATGGACTAGTTAATATGAGCCCCCTGAGTAGCAGATTGTTTTCACACTACTACACACTAACGCACATTAAGAGAGAATGTGCAGATGTAAACATCCATGACGATGTCAGAACACTGAGGAGCAATGATGTCACAGTAATACAGATCTCAAATGCTGCAATACTGAGTCACAATTCAAAAAACTCAAGCAAACTGTAGACTAACTAGTAAACATCAAAATGAAATATGTACTTCTAAAATTCCTACTGGTTTTGAAGCAATTATATTCTGTAGAAAAATCATCCTTGTGCCTGAGTCTGACTAGCAATTTTTAATAAATCCCTCATTTTGAAGCTATTCTAGAGCCCCTGCTGGTGCAATCAAATATGTGAGACACACACAGATATGTGTTTCAGTAAAGACTCTGTAATTACTAAGTAATCTGATGGTTTAGAGCATCACATCACTTTATATTGATGATGTAGGTACCTGTGATAATATTCATGCTCTCAAAATATTTTAAGATAGAGCTATAGAAAATTAAACTACAGGACAGTGATAGATGTACCATTAAATGCCCTAAACAGATATAACATGAAACAATACAATTTTTAGAAATCTTTTCACAAGCATATGCAAAATACTATCCAGGTTGTAGAAAACCCAAAGTTTTTTGATCCTGTAGGAAAAATATTGACTGGCAAAAGCCCCTTTGAAATACTTCGGGAAATTCTTTGGCTTTGTCTGCTAAAGCATATCTCATATCCCACCAATTCGAGTCCTAAATGCAAAGCCACAAAAATGCGTGCCAATGTGCGCCAAAGACACATGCTGGAATGTTTACATCGCTGATAATCATTGTGGTAACAAGCTCAAAATTGCCCAGATGGCCACGACAGTGAAATAGTGTGTTCCCAACATGGAATGCAAGAAGGGAAGGGAATGAATAGCCCACAACTCTCTTCACCAAAATGAATGAGGCCAGATACAGAAGAGCGCATTTTGATTAGTTGATGCATAAAGAACAGACCCCAGCAAAACAACTTTTTTGGTGGTAAATCCCAGAGGCAGGGGGATTATTGGAGAGGGCATAGAAGGGCACTGGGGCAGCAGATGAGTTCTCTCTGGTTTTCTAGGGTTGGTTCTTCGGGTGCCTTCACTTCACGAACATGGTGACGGTGTACACCCATAACCTGAGTTTGTCTTTTATGTTGATATGAAACTTTATAAAATAAATACATACCAAGAACAAAGTTGAAAAGAAACTATTCTGGAAAATGTGTAAGATGACCTCTTCCCCTATCATATTTAATTGCTCAAAAAAGTGGTCCAGGTTGCATTTTCTTAGCTCTTTTCTTGGAACATTCTAGGTCACAGATACCCCTGTACACCCCAGAAGGCATCTGGCTTGCGGTTCACGGACTTACATAGTTCTGTGGTTTCACTGCCATGTAGTCAAATTGTCACTGGGTCGAATTCATTTCAAGGTATTTATTTTGAGGGAAAAGAAAATTCTTTTTTAAGTAATACTTGAATTTGCCAAGAGGTTTGTTTTGTTTGTAAAAGACATAGTCTTCTTTGTAAAGAAAGCATATTGTATCCATCATTTCTCAATTTTTATAGATGAAAATGAAAGGATGAAAATTAGGTAATATCACACATGAAATGAAAAGAGGTAAAAGGAAAATTTAAACAAAAGACTTCCACAAGTGCCACTAGAGGTGGCTTATCTGATTTATATCAGTACAGACTGTTAGTATATCCCGGGCAGTGACGCAGCATGACACTGTTGTTGATCAGGGTTAGGAAGGAGTCAGTTAAATCTAAAACAGTTTTACTGGGAAAAGGGGGGCCCGCTCCAGCGCTGGTCCTGCGCTCACCATAATTGGGAGAAGACACTAGAAGGAAAGCACGAGGGACAGATCACGGCACCAGCTGGGGTCTCTTTGTCTCAGCTGACTTTGCCGTGAACTCTTAAAATGATACTATTACTAATAATAAGACCACGTTCCCAATCATGAGACTTGGGCGATCATGGAATCTCATAGTGACTCTGATGACTTTATCTTGTAGATAACTAACACGTGAGAGTCTCTGGCATAAGCACAACCACACAAATTTCCCATTTAATACTGTAAACCATATTACTCAATCTAAAAGCGTTGTGGCATTTAGAGACTATCATCCATTCATGTGTTTCTACTAAGTGATCTCTTCATCCAGACCTCATTCTGAATACCAACATTTCTTTAAATTACAGTTTTTATACATTTGGCAGGAATTAGGTTCATTTGCTTTTACAAATAATTATGGGTACTAGGTAGAAATAGATACTCAAATTCTTGACTTATAGTGTCCAGTGGAATAATAAGAAAACACCAAATAAAACTTGTGTATGTGTGTCAAACTAAATTGAGGGTGATGTCTGCCCTTCATCACTTGCCAAGTAAGTATCACTTTGCAAAGACAAAGAAGGTAATAAGAACTATTCTGAGACCATAAGGATCTGTATAATTAATTGGGGATGTTACCCGTTTCTAGGAAAATTATCTTATTTTACAAGCTGTAGAGTCCCTTCCACAAGTAATCATTACAGAATAATTATGCTCATCATTTGAGAGTTTTTACTAAATCTATACATAATACTATTTTTCCAAGTTTTAAAGACATATGTGATTCTATCTTTTTATTTCTATTTAAAGTAAAGCTTTTTGTGCCAGAATATGAGATATTTCCATTGAGCTGAATCAGTAAGGACATTAAAATTTTTGATTTTTCAACATTATGTTCTGTATAATTTCCAAACCTCATTTTCCAGAAGGGGTTATATGTAGGATGGGTGGGTATTCAAGCTATTCATCAGAAAAAAAAAAAAAAAATCTTTTATTCTGAGACTCACTGAAAGCCCTTTGAGGGTCTCTGATTTATTTATTTTTTTTCCGTGGGTGTAGCTGTTCTCTCTTTTGAAGTATCATGGACTGTGGGCTGGATTCTGCCCCTATAATTCCTATCTTGTGACCTTAATACTCAGTACTTCAGAATGGGAGTGAATGTGAAGTCAGGGTCATTGAGGTGGAGCCCGAATCAAAGTGACTGGGGTCTTAAGGAGAAGAGACCATCGATACGCCCAGGCACCGGGAAGGGATGTGCACAAAGGAGCGACTGTATGAGAAGTGGAAAGAACCCAAGCTGAGGAGAGAAGCTTTATATTATACATAAAACACACTTTGGTCAATTTTTGTAGTTTTATAATAACTACGTCCAAGTTGTTAAGTCTCTCTCTCTCTCTTTTATGAATCTAGAAACACTTGTGGACTTCACTTATTTTTCTTCTGAGCACATTCTTCTGAATTTCTTTTCACTATTTTTATAGTCCATAAAGTATTTTGTGGGAACAATTCTAGGTATGCACATTAGTGCTCTTAGATACCCAACATTCCATCAAACTTGCATAATTTTAAAATTATACTCAAAAGAACATTCTCTGTTTGCGTTTTCACAAAATCAAGGGCCAGTGTTTTGGATGTTGAAATTACATTACATATTTCCACTAAAGACTCTTGAAAAAAAGATTCTGTTTTTACTGTAACTTGGAAAGAGTACGGTATGAAAAATATGTCCACACCCACGATGATGAAAAGATCCAAATTGTCTCTGATTCTCTTGTGCATTTTATTTTATTAACTATAATATTAGAAAGGATCAGAGTTAGGGATTTAGCTCAGGGGTAGAGCACTTGCCAAGAAAGTGCCGGGCCCTGAGTTCATCCCCAGAGCTCCCCCAAAATATTAGAAAGGATACATTTTACTGATAAACTGATTTTAAATGTAACTTTGTAATGGGTTTCATGATAAAGAGCTTGTGCAACTTACCATAAAATCATATTCACATTTCTCTGAATATTGTCTTTGCAGCCATTTTGTATGTGTGGTATCTCTTAGTGGCTCATTGCTTTCTGTGGGGCGCAGTGTAATGGCCGTGCAGTCTCTGCACTTCTATAGCTGGGGACTCCTTTCCATGGAATCAGTTCTACGGAGAGAACTCCTCCGATATCAAAGGTGGTACAGTGGAGTAAATGCATGGCCAGTAAGTCCTTGCGCACAACTTCGAGATTACAATGACCGCCAGTTTCGCACTGTGCACTACTTTATGTTATAACTGGCGTAAGTCCCTCTGCATGTTATGATCATAATCACTTTTGTTTCTCAGGCATTTCTCTAGAAGCATAAAATATAAATCAGTAAATAAATGATATTCAAAGAATGTTTTCCAATACTTTTTAAAGATATGTAAATTCATCACTGGTTATGCCACCGACCTGCCACTTGATTGTGCCCTCAGAACAACAATCCATCAGAAATTCAGAGAGTTCCAAACATAGGAGTAAAGATTTGATGTGAAATCACGTGCTTGTCATCTGGCGCAGACTCAGACTCGGCAGATTCGTGATCTTGACAAGACTTTCTGGCCCCGTCTGATTTCAGATAAAATATTGCTCATGAAAGAAAAGCATCGGATATAGAGATTTATGTCTAGCTCTAAACTGAATCATTCTTACTCATCTGACTTATTCTCTGATTACTTAAGCCCAGAAAGCTATAAAATAATCCAGAGAAAGCGGATTTGGCTAACATAACTTCACGTCCTAGAGTGATTCTGAGACTCGTTCTCCCAGCATCTACCAAAAACAAGCAAGCAGACAAAATCATAAAAACATATGTAATGCAAATAGTAAACATGCATTTCTTTTTTTTAAACTTGCATTTCTTGACATAAATGGAAGTAACTCCAAACTTAAAGATGATAGAAATATATTTAATAACACAATGTCCAGCTCTTGAATCCTTTTAGGGGCATTCAGATGGACAAAACTATTATTCTGCAGTCATCCTGGAAGGGACTGACCTTTATAAACATTTTCTTCTTCACATGTACACTTATTTTTGAAAAACTCATTTTTGTATTTTGGCCCTAAACAAAACAAAGATCTAAAAAAATCAATTTCAGTTTTTAAGTAAAACACAACTGGGCAATAAGTCAATACTATATCCAGAGTCTTTTGCATATTTTAAAATCAAAATACAAAAAAAAAAAAGTAAAAAGATGGGCCAGGGATTTAGCTCAATGGTTAGAGTGCTTGCCTTGCAAGCATGAGGCCCTGAGTTCGATTCCCAGTAACAAAAAAAAAAGTAAAAAAAAATTAAAATAAATATTTTGTTTTAGTTGTATTATTATTGTCTGTCTTCACAGTTAAACATTTCTGACATATTTCACATCAGTGTATACTATGTCTGTAGTGTTGTTAGTGTACTTATAGATGGTCTTTGAAAACTAGATCTGGCCCATGGTGATTTTTCTCTTTTAATATTTGTCGACTAAATGAATTGTACCAGGAGGATGTTTATCTTTGAAAACGACTTTGAAATCTTTGAAATTTAAAGACTACTAACTTGTGAACTTCAAAATTTAAAACTACAGTTTTTGGTGTTTCCCATGTAAAAAGAGTTTGTATGTTCCTGTATTTACTAAAAAGGATAACAAATACCAAAGTTTCATTAAAGTATTACCCTTAGTTTACTGATCCAGGGATTTCAAATAGTGCTTAAAATATTTGAATAACTTATTAGTCTATTTTTAAAGCTTCCTATGTTTAAATGCTCAATAATATCACTATATTATCTTCAAAGAAAATAACAAGTGAAAAGTATCCCATACCATTAAGAAAAGCAAACTTGAGTCTTTTGTAGGAAAGTGGATGCACCTCAAGACCGTAATGTTAAGTGAAATAAATCAGCCACACAAGCTTACATATCACATAGTTTCTCTTTTATGAAGAACTCAAATTATAAATAAAGAGCAAAATTAAAGATAAATAATGGGATGTAAGGAAATAGATCTTTCTCAAAGGGGAGGGTGCTCAAGAGATGGGGGAGGAGGGAAAGAAGAGAAAGAAAGGAGATGAAAAAAGAATCAATATGTATTATGTACATTTACCAGTTCTACAAAAGGACATAAACATACACTGAAAACATCTACTAATAAAATTTTTTAAATTAAAAAGTTTATAGGTGAATCATAAATATTGAGGGAATGATTTTAAATTTATACAAAAAATCAAGTCATATGGTTATTGCAATTATTTAAACAATTTAAATAAGTTTTTAGTGTAAAATAGAAATTTTAATAACAATGACATCTGTCTACTTACTTATACATCTATCTTCATACTCCAAATAATTTTTCTTATCGTCTAACAAGATCTTTCAATCTACCTTCTAATTTGTTTGGGGATGCAGATAGTAGATATCATTCTAAATGAAACTGTCATTCAACCATATGTTTAAAATGTGTTCATTTTTTAAACTGACTTCTACAGGAGTTGTCAAACTGCAAAAAAAAAAAAATACTTGCAAGACTAGGGAGATCTGGATTTGAATATCAGTTTGATGTGTAAATCTGCCTAAATTGAAAATGGCATTTATTTTTCATTTATCTATTTAAAAAATAAAGAATTCAGACTGCATTACAGGTCCTCAAAGTTGAATATACATTGATATCATTTGGGAAGCTTTAAAATATAATCATATTGAGGAATTTTTAAAGATTATGGTTTTGTATCTTAGGGTGTGGTGTAACAAGTGAAATTGTTCAAATTTCCCTGTGAGAGACTCTTTGGGTTGGATTAGTCTGCATTGGGTCAGCATTAGCCATCAGTCCATCACATCCGTGTGCAGGGGAGCAGATAGGCAGGACAAACAAGTCCACACTTCCGAAGTACAAAGTGAGTTAATAATACTCTCCTATTTGGGATTTCTGTTAAATGAGTTAAGACTTCTGTTGCACATGCTATGAAAAGGGCAACTCCATGAAATGACAAGTGTTTTATTTGTTACACTACAGTAACAATTTTACTATCTATATGTATCTCTTAATATAATGTTGTATACTTCAAATATACGCAATAAAATTTACCTTAAAATTTAAGGGGAGTGATTTTTGGTATGACTTTTTATACAGGTGTGGTGCCCTGTTATGGTCAATTTGAGAAGGAACACCCAGCTGAACTGAGTGTGGTTCTGGGTGAAGATCCACCTGAGGATTGTTGCCGACACAACATAAAGGAGAACGCGAGCAGAAGATAGTTCCCGGCTGTTTCCCAGGAGAAGCTTTGTTGTGGCTGGTTCTCTTGAAGGGGGGTCGACTATTCTTGTTGCAGAAGGTGCTCAGGGTTTTTCTGTTGTCAAGGATGGCTGCTGTTGCTTCAGGGGAACTCTGGTCTTCATCTCTGCTTGGAGCATCGATTGCTGGTTCCAGTATAGATTTCCTCAGCCATCTAGTGCAGACACGGACGTACATGGGACAGTGCTGTGGGCTCCGCCCTTGATTGGATCTTTTGGGTCTCTGGTGCATAGATACACATTCAGCACTCTTCCTGCATTTGGCTTATGGCTGAATATTGTAACTTGCAAATGTCCTGTATTAAATCTGCTTTCTTGCAAACCATTGACTATAAAAAGATAACTAATACAACAAGTAAAATAGTTAAGAAAATCTTGCATTCTGAAATATATAAGGTTATTCTTGCTATAAGTTATTCTCACATTAAGAAACACTTGACAAGGTTTAGTTTGTGTTATTATATTAGCATATGATTGGGGGGATTATTCTGTCCATATTGCCGACTCCTCTCTTAGATCATTTTTCTGTAGGTTGCCTTGCTGAGTGATTCCACTTCTACGAGCTTGCCCAAGTGAGAAGATCCTGGCACTCTATATTTTCTTCTATACTCTTTTCATCCAAACACATAGCAATATTTATTAGTGCTTTGAGGAATGATATATTCTCCATTTTTGAAAAGTCTTTCTCTCAAAAGATAAAGAGGAGGAAAAACATGGGTGGAGGAAAAGGAGTCTGTCTTGAGGTCATCGAGAGAGAAATGTACTTAAGCTGCCCAGAGGAGGGAAGGGAGAACTAGGCTCCTGCGAAGAGTTTCGCAGTGAACTCTGGGAACTGGGTCTGGGCACAAAGCCTGCTGTCTTGCCACAGAATCCCACGATGGGTTATGGCGCGGGACGTAAAAAGCAACGAAACAGCAGGCAACAGGGGAGGTGGGGAGAAGTGATGTCTTCAAGCAAGCAATGTAGTCAAAACAGCAAGTCACCTGGCGCTTTCCCACCAGGTCAGTCTCAGGAAGAGCAAGGGCAGAGAAAAGTACAGAGATTGCTTGGGTTGGATTCCCATCCTCATTGACATTCAGTGTTGACTTTAAATTAATTGCAATACATACATACACAAAGTGAATTGTTCTGTACATCTGACCTGGTGTGTGTGTTCGAAACATAGTGTGAATCATCTCAGTTTACAGGAGAGCAGAAAATAGTCTATGTCTCTATAAAGAGGGTGTTACAATGCTTTTAACAGGATGTAAAATAAATATCCCAATTTTAATTATTTTTATAAGGTGCTTCATATTAGTATCCTATTTCTTGTCTATTTAGAAAATTACTGTTAACATGGAGCTCTTTTGAATGCTTGTATTTGTGGTGGCTTTTGTGTCTCCATGTTTGTATTGGGGCTAGTCTTGAAAATTACTTTGTCTTTTCTACAGAAAACGTAAAGGCAGGGAAATGTGGGAAAGACTTTAGGAGACAATGAATTTAAGGATTTAAGTCCCACAGAACCTCACTTACTGCTTTTTCTCATAGATGGACAAGTTGTTTTTGTGGTTTCGCATCATTGTCTTTCAAGATTTTTTTCATCTAGCTATTTGTGTATATTATTTTTCTTTTTTAAAACTTAAAGGCTGTGTTTATATTTTTAAATGATTTCCTGACAACTATATTTTTCAGGGACCGTTTCATAAGAACTCTCAATATCATGTACAAATAAATTTAAAAACACAATAAGATATTTCTGTATGAAACTCTCCTACAAGGTTTGGAATACCTAATGCTACCAATTTATATTAGCCAGGAAGAAAAGGTATAAAATTGTTGGACTAGTTGAAACCATACACTAAATTTTGAAACAGTTATGTGTTTTTCCTCTGTTAGCCGAGAACAGAGTTTCTGAAGAGCAATGTAGTTTACAAACAAAGGAGTGTCTTGTACAGTAATTTGCTCTCACAGCAAACAAATTAATGATTAGAGGTTCTGTCTGTGCCCCATTGACATGCAGAGTTATAGTCTTGGAAGCTGAGCTGGCACGCTTCAGGATAATTCACTAGAGCAAGGAGGAAATGCTAAACTTTCAAAGTGTATGTTTTTAAAAGTTGTTTGAATTTTATGTTTTGAAATTATTTTAGAAATACAGAAGAGTAACAAACATAATACGGAGTTGCCATAGCTCATGACAAAGTTTCCTTTAATATTACCATTTTATACTTAACAGAAACATAGTTATCAGAATGACATTTCTGTTAGTCAAATTTTATTAACTAGCTACAGATTGTATTGAAGGTCATCTGTTTCTTTCCACTTAAATCTTTTTCCTGCGAAAGGTATCTCCTTTACACTGATGAATGGTGATCATTAAGATGTCCTTTGTCTTTCATGACCTTGACAATTGCTGAAGAGTAGGCACTCACGTATTGGAGTTGGCTTTTCTATGATTAGAAAGAGATTGTGCATTTGGAGAAAGAATAACAGAGATGATGTACTTTTCTTACTGCATCACATCTGGGGATATATGATGTCAATATGGTTCATTATTTGTGATGTTAATAATTGAGATAGTGTGAATAATTGATTGAGATTATGAATGACAATTTTTCCTTTATAAATTAACAAACTGTTGAGAAACATATTGAAACTACATAAATATTTTCATACTCTGTAGCTTTCTACCACTAATTTTAGCATCCATCAGCAAATATTTCCTGTAGTAAGTATTATGGAGATTTTCTAACAATGGCTTTTTTTCCTTCATTGCTTCTAGATTCATTGCTTGGTAAGTGAACATAAAGAAAATTTATCCCTTTTCTCCCATTTATTTATTCAATGATCTATTTCTACTTATATGAATTTCAGGATATTTATTTTATTCTTGCAGTTACAATTCATGCATATTATTTTTTAAACAGAAATTAGAAATGGCTCACATTAACCCTAATGAGAACTTACACTAGTGCTCTCATTATCATAAATTTTGCACAGTCTGTTGCATGGAAAAAAGCAAGTTTCTGGTGGCAGAGTCTAGCATGGAATGGGGCTAGTAGTGCCACTGACATTCATTAACTTACATGCCAATTCAAAATACATTTACTGAGCAATTACTATGTCAGGCCATGTTCCTCAGTTGAGGGTATCTATTAAATAATAGAGGTGAATTTCCTCTCAGAGAGAATACTCGAGTAAAAAATAAACAACCACAAAAGAGTGCTAAGTAGGAGGTTATAGAGATCACCAAGATCTATTCCAGTCAGGACAAAATTTTATTAATTTTTCTGGTAGGATTTGTGAAGGAAATAAAGTGGTGCTTCTGTTCATAAATTTAATTTGTTCTATGATTTTGGAAAAGCTGGCCACGCTTGAGTTAGTGTGGGAAAGATGGCTGCAGTCATATTTGTCACCCAACGCCGAGTTTGCAAGCAAAAACAAAATTTTGCCAAACAGTTCTGATTGTGAACCAAATTGCTTGCAAACAAAAGTGTTCATGTACCAAGTACACTGCATAATACTGAGAAAGCCAATTTGAGTAAATTGCAGATCAGAATTGGAAGCAAGGACGTAAGAGCAAACGAAGTGAGAAATGATGGTGATTTGGATGAGGATGGTGTCTTAGTCACGTTCTCATTGCTGGGACGGAATAACGGACCCCCAGGAGGCGCAGGAGGAAAGGTTTATCTTAGCACGCAGTCTTGAGAGGTTTCCCTCCGTAGTGTGCTGGCTCCCAGGCGGGGTGACAGCTCTCACTGCAGCCCGCGGCAAGGTAGACAAGTGGAAGCAAAGCAGCCGCAGCCTGCCTTCCAACCTTCCCTTATGTTTTCTCCAGGCTACAAGCCTCTTGGTTGGTGCCGCCCACACCCAGGGTGGGGCTTCCGTTATCTACACCCAGAACTCTGCTAAACCAATTTAGTTACCACCCACCCTCAATCCCAGTATCACACACGCATGATCCAGCCACCCCCAAAAAGCCTCACCTATGAGCACGTAAGGCTTTGGGAGGATATCGAGATACAAGCTGTAACAGAAGGTATTATGTAAGGCAGACAGTTCAGGATTGTGGAAGTTTAAGGCCCTAAATGGGCTGATAGTTTGACTCTGGAGCATTAAAGAGCAAGTCAAGCATGATTTCTACCTGTTGGAACCGGGCAACTGAGTGAATGCTGGTGTTATTACCTTAAGAAGGAGACTCCGGAAAGGGGGCTTATGAAACATCTGATTGGAAAGAATTTGGATGCGATGTTCATTATATAAATCTGGATGTTAGCCATGATGAGCCTGCAGTCATGCGCTTTGGATCCAGCAGTATAGACTGAATCTCGAGTTGTTGGAAAACTCTTCATTTATCCTTGGAAAACTGGAAGACAGACCAGCAAAGAAGTGCTAAGATAAATGGGCAATGATACAAATACAAACAATGACATGAGAACAAAATTTTGAGAAAAAGCAACTTTATTGGATGCTGCCAATATGTCCTTTTAGATGAAAAATAAGAATTTAGTGTTGGATTTGGCAGTTTTGAAGGCAATGCTGACCTTTCCAGGAGCGGAATCAGTGGGGGAACCTGGGGCACTGCGGGACAGCGAGGATGAATGAACTCACGATAGTATTAGAGATTGTGTCACGGTAGAAAGGAAGTGCTAGCAACAGCTGCCTTAGCTGGGATCTCAACATGGAAGTGGAAGACAAAGTGCTATTTTGTTATTCAGAAAAGGTGAATAGTTAAATTAATTGGTGAAAAAGTACTAAGTGTATTTTTCCTATATTGTCATCATGTATTTCAAAGTTTCATTTGAAGCACTATTAGGCCAATGACACACTCGGATTTGAATATTTCCTCAGTTCATTTCAATATTTCATCTTTCTTTTACTTCACTCATTTCTTTAGGAACCTTTTTTAAAAATAAAACAATTTTACTTAAACAAGAACTTGCATACCACACAATCCACTAACTAAAAGGCAAGACACAATAGACCTTAGCACCCAAATAACCATAACAACCATAAACACAATCAAACTCATGTCACTTTTGCTTTGCCAAATCAAAACATTCAGCCTGCTAGCTGCCATCTCCCAGGCCCTGCCCCCAAATCCTGGCAACCAGGGAGCCAGTCTCTACACTCTCTATCTTCATAGATTTTCCTTCTGGGAATCTTTTTTTTTTTTTTTTTCTTTTCAATAGGCAACACCTAACAACAAAAGAAATTTAACATATCCAAAGAAATGCAAATTCTGCAAAGTGATTTGCACACCATATTACAGCAAAAGCAGAGACCAATAAGGGTAACACTCCTAGAATACAATTGCTTTTTTTTTTTTTTTTTTTTTTAGTTAAAATTTATAAAGCAAAAAACAGAGATTGGCTGATTAAGAGCCAGGTGGTCTTATGTTTTGAAGTAATTAAACTCAAAGCCCTTTGTCATTTTTACATTTTTTCCCTAGTTTAGACAGTAAATTATGTGATGATGTAGCCAAGCAGAGGTCACGCCCTCATATTTTGACCTGAGAAGTAGTGGCTGTGTATTCAGGAAGGAAACTGCTGTCGGGATATTTTTCTATGTAGCTCTTCTTGGCCAATTTTTGCTGAGTAAGTATCTGTAAAAATACACTTTGATTTTAATGGTAAAATAGTTTCACACAGAAAAATGGTGTATATATTTGTCAATTTGCTTGTTGTTTTTAACAATCTGCTGATATTAAAATAGATAAAGTCCTGGTGATGTTTTGGTTACAGCTAATTTACTCATGGTTTGGGAGAGGCTGCATGGAGTCCCGTAGCTTTATTTCATACATCTTTGTGAGTAGCACCCATATGAAGAATGAATTTTGCAAACATCTTTGTACATTGAAAAAGGAAGTAGGTTATTAGTGAGTATGACTGGACTTAAATTGAATTTTGCTTTTTTGGTTAAACCTTTGAGTGTTCTCACTTGAACTATGAACCTTAAAATCTCCAACAAAGAAAGGACATGTCATAAATATGCAAGTAACATAAGGTTTTCTAACTATTGAGATAATGATCCAATTTGCAATGTAAGTTATAAAAATGCGGTGGTCTTCTGTTCACGATTGCTTTCGTTTGTGAACAAATTGGTTTGCAAACAGCAACATCTGGCAAAATTTTGGTTTTTTTTGGTAAACTCTACATTGGGTGAGGAACAGGATCTCGACCGTCTCCCCCAGAATAGTAGAAGGAATTAAGTTTGTGATCTGAGGCACTGCTGTAATTCATACGGTTTTTGTAGTTTATTTTAGAACTTTCTTTTATGGGTTGTCAATTGATCACATGGCGATTTTGTAGATTGAGCAGGAAAAAAAATGTATTACCAAATTATATACAAAAAAGTAGACAAAAGGAGAAGTTATGTGCCTTCAGCAAATAAACACTTGACGCAAAAAATATCATTACTTTGTATGTTTATGTTTCACAAAGCAGTTCCAGATACATGAGGGGAGTTTCAGACATGCATAGTAATGTTACAGAACAATAAAATCATCAGTAAGTTAGGATTTTAGTGATAGAGGTTTGTAGATCACTCCACAATCTCTTTTAAACAGGAGCGGGTTTAGTTCAGTGGTAGAGTGCTTGCCTAACAAGCGCAAGACCCTGAGTTTGATCCCCAGCCCTCCCCCCAAAATAAAAATAAAAATAAAAATAAATAAGAATGAGTGAGTTGAGTCCTAATGAAATTAATCAACTCTTTATAAAAAGATGAATGCATGTAAACTCACTCATGGTGCTCCTCTTATTTTCTAAGTATTTCATGCAAGTGAATTCATTGTTAACCTCCACAATTCAGAATATTATTCTATTTCTCTACTTTTCAATCAAAATGAACATAAAATAAATGAAACAATTTAGCAAAGATAGTGCATTTGTAAGGAAGAAGCCCATTTCCAAACAAGCTTCTTCCTCTGACTCGCTTTACCACACATTACAGCTTTTGTTGTGTCCTAATGAAAATCCATGAAGCAGCAACAAACCCACGATGGGCCCCTGAGTCTTTGGAATAAGTCCAGTGTTCACACCTGCTAGTGATTTGATTCCCTTAGATTTACTTTCGGTACAGAGAATGTCTCAGTTTTAAGGGGTACAAGTGATGAAACTTATAAAGATATCTCTAACTGATCTCATGTAGATGACTGTGATGCGTGAGAAGAAAAACATACTGGGTTTTACAGAAAAGACAAACCCCCACCTGGATTGTTTGTAAGTGAAGAGTGATGACGTCACTCCAGCTTCCTGAGCACCGTGTATTCCCCGCAATCACAGCAGCATGATCAGAAATGGGACGGAATCGTCTGTTCGGTCTGGCTATCGCCCTCAGTCAGCAAGCACAATATCCAGAGAGGAGCTAGCAGGAGATGGGGAAGGTCGCCGAGGTGGTGACTTGACTCCTGAAATGGCAGGGATGTGGATCCGGCACAGGAAAGAGGCACAAGCAAGGAAATGACAGCACCCGATTATCAGACATTTCATAAACATGATTAAACTTATATGAAAGATGTGTCATATGCAGAAAGTCTAATAATTTTCAATGCCAAGACTCATTAAAAGAGTACTTAAAGTAAATTCTATTTCTCTGGTTTTCTTATTAACATTTCAAAATGAGAAATCATTCATTTTTCAGGTGATGAAATGGCCTCATTTCTTTATTCATAAATTATGTCTTCAGTGATGGTCGGAAGCAAGCGAATACTGCTCAGAGCTCACGGTGCCAACGTCTCCGAGTGAGAGCAGGAGGTGGGTTAGGAGTTTACCAAGGCAAATAGCAAAATAGGAAAGAGACTTTAAAACGTTTTTGCATCTTATGCTTATGTTATACACGAGGTAACACATTTGAGAGAAACAAAGTTCCTCATCATGTCGGAAGACTTGCTCCTCTTTCAGTTGTGTTCTACACAAGAAACATTGCAGATAACTGGAATCGTTCTCAAAATTTGGTATATTTTGTGATTCTGTTTCTTTTTCTCTCTTATTCCTCAAATAAATCAAGGCTGGTAAATGTCTTATAATTTTGTGTTCGGTCCGTGAAATGAACAAATTTCTTAAAAATCATTTAACTAAGATTGCTAAATAGTACTGAGTGCTTGCATTTAAAATCATTAATATGGTACACTTTCTTCTGTGAGCACTTACATAAAGTTGTGCAATTCTTAGACTTTTTTGTTTTGAGGTGGAGACAGGCACTAATGGATATAATTTAACATTAATATTGATAAGTAAAAGTTTAAATTTATATATACAGGATTTAGTTATAAATAAAACTATACCTCCAAATTTATGCTTATCTTGTATTGATATATGTAACAATTTTGTTTTCCGCAAACTATTTATTATTTATTTATTTATGTTTTTTGAGAAAGGATCTCACTATGCAATTGAAGCTAGTCTTGAACTCACTATGGCCTTGAATTCACGGCCATCCTCCTGCCTCAGCCTCCCAAATGCTGGGACTACAGGTGTGCACTGTCACATGCAGCTTTTCCACCAACTTTGAATACAGATTCTTCATTTCACTTGAAAGACTGTTCAAATAAATTATTCTCAAATAAAAATATTCTACTCTTACTCAGTTATTTTTGTTTTCTGACTGGATACTTTTCTTCTCTTTCTAATGTCTGTCTTCCACTAAAGTTAAAGAACATTATTGTGGAATTAAATTTTACTTATGATTATTCTCTACACAGATGGATTTTCAATCCTGATATCTTTAACATTGAAAGAATTCTCCATTAATCTCATCAAAAATTATGTTGAGCACCATGTCAAGTTTGGAATTATGAAAACAAGTTAAAATCATGGTCTGTTTATACAAGGAGAACAAACAAAAGAATAGCTCATTAAAATCCAGACATATAGGGATCGATGTGGTGCTAACAGAGCATGTTCATGTGACTTTTAGCCTGATCTTAGTCTGAAATAAATTCTCAACTCATTAACTTCAAACTCCTCAAATAAGTGAGAATTAACCGCAGCCTGACTTTCTTACATGGCGCAATTCTTTCCAAACACAGTCAAAAAACAACAAAACCAGGACATATCTGGACGTGTAACCATATATGAAACCCCCCTTTCATTTAGCAAATAAAAGACCTATAATATGTAACATTCTACGACAGGAGTCAAACATTTCCATTGTGTTTTTGGAAGCTGTCTGGAGGTAGACTGTCTCCATGTCTATGTCTATATTATCTTGCCACTTTTTTTCCTTTCTTCTCTTGTTTGTTCTGTCATTCTTTCTTTATTTCTGACCAGTAGTCACCCAACTCCATCCTCTTCACTTTGTCCTGGTCACATCTACATTGTATATACTTTATTCAGTACCACAATATCACAGATTGCATACAGTTTACTCAGTCTACTGCCACCTCCCTCTCGAAACTATGCAGCTTGGTCTCTCCTGGTCTTCTCGCTCTTACTGGGTGTGTGTCGAGTACTTCCACTCACATGCTGTCCTTTCATTAGACACATATGCCCTAAACATTTCTGTATTATCTTTATCCTTCAAAATGTGGCCCTTTTCCTTACTATAATCTCCAATTTGCAAAGCACTTTTATGTTTATCTGATAAAATCCATAAGAAATGGTATTTCTGCAAAAGCCATTGAGGAAGACCCAGAAGAACACGAGTAGAATGTAAATCAACTAACAAACAAGTTGTACTGCCTGTACTTTGTTGCATTTAATTCACTTCTTTATTCTTTTCAAACACAAATACACACTAATTTGAAAAATAGAACAAATTACTAATTATGTGTGATTTTACTAAAAAATGTAGTGTGGATTTTTTTCAATTGGACTAAATATTTTAATTCTTCTAATTTACTGCCTATTATTTTATCCTATGGCTGTTCTTAATGCAAATCATATTGTTGGTTATTATGTTGCTTCTAATACATCATCATTAAATATAGTGCTATGCTCAGCATTTTTGTGTAGAACATTTGAACCCATCCGCAACAAATTATTCTGCATATATTTCCAGAGATAAGTTGATCAAATAATTTGGAAAGTTTAAAATTAATGGACTGGGAAGAAATTCAGAAAGAGGTAAATGACTGTCATGTACCACATAATGATGTTTCAGTCAGTAACTTGTTTGTATAACATTGTCCCCATAAAATTATAATGCATCTGAGAAGATGTATAAATGGCAACAGGTATATGGAAATAGATATACACCATCGCTATCATCAGGGAAATGAAAAGCAAAACCTCACTCCAGCAGGAATGGATATTTGCAAGAATATGAAAGATAGCCAGCCCTGGTGAGGATGTGAAGAAAAGTGAATCCCTGGACATTGTTGTTTGGAATATATGTTAGATCAGCCATTGAAGAAAAAAGTACAGAAGTGCTGTCAAAAAATTAAAAATAGAACTATGCCCTGGTCCAGCAATATCAATACTGGGCTATATACACAAGAGAAATCAAATCAGAGTGTCACTGGGATATCATATGTCACTCATATTTACTGCAGCACTATTCACAATATCTAAGATATGGAAGTGACACAGTTTGATGAGTGGCTAAAGAAAATGTGTTACTTTTGCAGAATGCAATACTGTGCAACCACAAAAAAGAAATTCTTTCACGTGCAATATAGACAGAAGTGAGATCACTGTGTTGAATGAAAGAAGCCAGTCATAAAAAGATAAGTACCACGTTGTGACAGTTAAACTCAATTGTGCTATTCGATTGACTTGGGAGATGCCTAAAGGCTTGGTGGAGCACACTTCCGGGTATGTCTAGATAGGTCATGAATCTTAGACACCAGATCTGGTCCCCAGCCACCTCGTTTCCCATGCTGTTACCCTGCTGTGCTTCCTGGCACACCCTTCCACCGTGATGGTTCTGTCCTTGGAGCCTGCTGCCTATGTACTGAGTCCCCTGATTCTGTTAACCAGATTAAAACTGTCCTCCGCTAAATTTAGATGTCCAGTATCGGCAACCTGAAAGCTAATACATATACTATTATCTTGCTCATAAGAGGACTCTGAACTAGGAGATTGTACATGTGTTGAGAGGAGAATAGCGGTTATCAGCCTCTGGGGAAAGCAGGAGGGAGTAAAAGGGTGAAGCTGAACAGTGGGTACTATCATCGTACAGAAAATCCCGCTGTAAAGCAGCCAGACTTCTTCCACTGAGGCCTCGCCAACCGACCTCCTGCTGAAGACTCCCACCCACCGCTCCCCAACTAAGACTTCATTCAGTCTGAAGAAGGCAGATCAGTCATCATTCTCTCCCCAAGAGCCGCTGAATGGTTGCCTCAGAGTGGCGAATATAGGGACAGGGACCCTGGAGGAAGGAAAAAGGATGAAGGCCTGGCTGAGCTTTGTTAGAAGTTAAAGGAGAGACTTACTAAGGGCAGTAGCCTCTGGCTGGTATGTATGTGACTGAAGAAATCCAAGATTAGGATGAAAGACAAGCCAGGAAGCCGATCAGATTCCAGGAGCATACTGAGACACGGATCTCAATAAAAGGAACTACAGACAAGAAATCCACGAGTTATTCACTTTCGAATACTCCCTACCCGTCCAGAGTAGCTGTAGACTATGTCTGTTCTCTCTCCTCGCCCCTTCCTCTCTCTCCCCTCTTTCCCACCCTTCAATTTTTAAAAAAAAAGTACTACATATCTCCAAAAGTCAGAAAAGATTTTCAATGCTCTCCCTATAGAGGAATGACAAATGTTGAGGATATAAACATGATTAACATTATTTAAACATCGTGCTGCATATCAAAATATCGCACAGTACCTGTTACGGTTTAGCTCTGCAGTCAGTGTCCACCGAAAGTCTCATGTCTCCCAAGGTGGGTCTTTTGAAGCCGATTAGATGAAGGAGCTCCATATACACGTACTGATGAGTTTATAGCTAACTGTGGTGTTGGAGCTGGGGCCTGACCTGGCTAGTTAGGTTCCACTAGGGGCAGGACCTGCAAGGACCTGCATCTCTCCCAGCTCCGCTCTTCCCTCTCTGTTTCCTGGCCACCGTCCCTCTGTCAGGCCTTTCCCAAGCCCTTCCTCCCTCGGAATCAGCACCTATAAAACATGAGCCATGAGGAACCTGTCTTCCTTTAAATTGTGGGTGTTGGATGTTTTGTTCTAGCAACGAGGGAAGTGACTGAGACAGTGCCAAATCCATACTTATAATTTTTATATGTCTATGTATCAGTTAAAAATAATTTAATTTGAAATCCTGACTGCCTAGGGACAACGCAGCTGGCATAACGTCACAACACTTTGCATTTTTTATGTTTGTGGTGGTGCAGGTGTGAACACCCCTACTTGCTGCCCCAAATAAAACAAAGGCTGGCACATCCAACCATGTACAATGTATGATACCTGGTAATGGTAATAAACTATCTGACTGGTTTATGTACTTACTACACTTTTAATATTTTCAAACTCAGGGTCTCTGCATGCTAGGCAAGTGCTGTACAAGTAATCTACATCCCAGACCCACTTTTTATCACTATGTTACATCGTACTGTTTCTGCTCATTAGACAAAGTTTACTGTATAGCAGTGTGTGTGCCACGTCAGCAGAACCTCAAGCTCCTGAATTTACCATGTCTCCTTGTTGCATCAAGAAGCCATCCAGACTCCTGTGACTGGACTTGGTCCTGGGAACACAAGAACAAAATTAACTAACTTAGAATGTATCTGGTCATTAAGCAACATATGCTTGTATCACTATTAACAGTAATGCTAACTGAAGTCATTTTGATAAAGTACTACCACATTATGTGGTTCAAACCCTCTTTATCTTATTTAGCGGGTACTGCTGCTTCATAATATAGCGTGCATCTCGAATGTCCCCCAAAGCCTATGTAAAAGTTTGTCCTTATGTAACATTTTTGGGAAATCGAGTCTTTAGGAAGCGAGTCCATTAGGTCCCTGAGGGCGTGCCCTGGATCTATGACTGCAGCCCCTTTCTCTTGCTTTTCTGTTTTCTGGACATGGAGTTGATGGCTTCACTCCCCACAAGCACACACTGTGCTGCTCTGTCCTGCCACAGACCCAAAACAGAGGGATGAGCTGGTGATGGACAGGAAGTCCTACAATGGCAAGTCAAAGTCAATCTTCTCACGAGGCAATTATCTCTGATATTTTACTATAATGACAGAGAGCTGACTAGTACACTGATTTTACAAAGTGGGTGTGGTGCACTGAGATGGCCAATTTGAGCAGGAACACTCAGCTGGACTGAGTTGCTGTGGTTCTGGGTGTAGAGGATCCACCCGAGGACTGTTGCCGACACAACATAAAGGAGAACGGGAGCGGAAGATGGTGCTGGCTGTCTCCCAGGAGAAGCTCTGTTGTGGCTGGTTCTCCTGAATGGAACTCTCCTGTTCTCACTGCAAAAGGCGCTCAGGGCCTTGCTCTCCTGGGGGATGGCTGCTGTTTGCTTCGGGGGAGCTCTGGTCTTCATCTCTGCTGTGAGCATTGTATCCTGGCTCCAGTATAGATTTCTTCAGCTTTTAGTGCAGACACAGGCATACATGAGACATTGCCGTGGGCTCCCAGCCCTTGATTGGGTCTTTCGAGTGTTTAGTGGATCTGTAGATGTTCTGCTCTCTTCCTGCATTTGGCTTGTGTGTGTGACTGTTGTAACTTGTATTTGTCCTGCATTAAATCTGCTCTATTGCAAAACATTGACTCTAGAAAAATAACTAATACAGGGGGCCCCAGGGGACCCCCAGATTTAAGAAAATATTTCACCCTGAAATAAAGAAAAGGGATAATATGTGTAAGAACACAGTTCAAAATACCAGTGTTAAATGCAGAAAGGTTGGTTAATTTTTATGATGAAGCAATAGTTTTACATGTACATGCATATATAAAAGGTTTGTTTGCTAAATACAGATATAAATTAGATGGCAAAATAGTAATAGAAAAAAAGCTAAGAAAAGAAAATTTCACAAAACTGCCACTGCAGGAATACATATTGAATGGTAACTATAGAATAAAATAATCAGATGAATATTTTGTAAATGATGGCTAGCATCAATTGTAACCAAGGATATATAACCAGCGTATAGCATTTCTGTTGTTAGCCTGTCAAAGTTTAGACAGAAAAACAAGAATATTGGAAAGTGACAAAATATCTTTCTCCTACATAGAGCATACTAGGTTTTTAGGAAAGACATTTTTGAAACCACAAGATCCAAATGTCCGAGCGCCTGGAAGGGGCCCAAGGAGGATGGAGAACCCTACAAACAGGGACGTGGGGTGAGTGCGAGCGAAGCTGCTCCAGGATGAGAAGGGGGCTGCTAGATACTCCCCACTTTCAAATTCAGCGCTTACCGCTCAGCGCCCATGTGCACAGTGAAGGAAGTGTTTAAGCGTAACTCTGTCCAGGGGACCACAACACAAATTGCATTTATCTTTAGGGCGCGCTGTCTCTGTGCCTCTCCCTGGTACCCACGCAACCTAGAACATCCTCTTCCAGAGTGAAAGAGGCAACCTCAGACCTTCTTCTCTACAGCTACTGTAAAAAGCGCCTGTAGGGCACCAGGTCAGGGTGACCTCACAAGGAAGCAAAGCCTTCCCTTCCGCTGTGCAAAATGCCTTCCTGCAG
Organism: Hystrix cristata; assembly: GCA_004026905.1. Lineage (NCBI taxonomy): Eukaryota > Metazoa > Chordata > Mammalia > Rodentia > Hystricidae > Hystrix > Hystrix cristata. The sequence continues at coordinate 45,576 of PVJO010008718.1, read as the reverse complement.
TCCAGAACTCTGGCTCTTCCGCCTTTACTCAGTAGACCTGTCGTTCTGGGTGCCTGTCAGAGAGCAGACTCCGCACCTGCAGCACCTCGCTGTCGCATCTCCTGTGAAAACTCCTGCGCGGGCGGAGGGAGGAGCTGCGCCTCCTACCGGAGCAGGGCGGGACTGCCTCTCGCAGGGCGGTCTACGGCGCTGCAGGCAGGAGGAAAATCCAGCAGCCCGGAAATGGTCGAGTGTGAAAGAAGATGGTCTAGAAACAGGCAGCGGTGTGGGAACGCGTCCTAGAGCAAAGGCCTCCAAAGGCGGGGTGTCGCTCCGCTTGTGAAGAAATCTGGGTTAATATCAAGGGAAACTGAGCAAAGCGTTTACCTTCTTGAAAAATAATTGGCCGGTACTGGTTAACTAATTGTAACAAGCAGTATCGCGGTAAAGATCTTCATAGGAAAATCTGGGTGTGAAGCATATGAGAACTCTCTTTTCACAAATACTCTTTAAATCAGAAAGTGTTCTCGAAAAAATCATATTTCAAAACATAAGCATAATGATGTTATTCTTTTCCAGATTTACAGTAATAATTTCCAAGTATAATAACACATATCAAGGATGTACAGTATGTTACTTCTATATACAATTATATATATGCTTATTAATATAACTAACAATATAATTAGACCAAATTATTATTATTATAAGATTAACAAGAAAATGAGGCAAATATTAAAAACAGCATAAAGGATATATGGGATTAATACTTCTATTTTTACAACTTTCCTGTGTTTAAAATTATTTCAACATAAAAAGTAAAAGCAAACGAGCAAATGAGAAACCAAATAAAAAGAACTCATTATAGGAAAATATTACAATAATTCAAAAAGCAGGTAGGCCTTAACAACAATAAGAACAAAAAAATCGTTTGTTTTCCTAGAGTCAAGACTTCACAGTGGTGGTTCAGGGTTGCATGGGGAAGAGATGGCACACTACATACTATCCAAATGCAATTGTATTCCACTTTTCCATTGCTCAGTCAATAAAGTGATTTACACTACACAAGAGAAAAGTTTAATTTTGGTTCATGGTTTCAGTGATGTTCATCAAGATTATAGAGGGCCTGAGATCAGGAACAAGATGTTTCCTTTTTTGAAGGAGCAATTTCAACAAAACATTCTATAAATAATTTTAGGGTAAATAATAATTTCAGTTATATGTGCAATTAAAATAGCAATGTGTCTAATAAAAAGTAGAAATTGTTTATAACAAGTTCAGGATATCTTGTAAATATAAAAAGTGTAATAAGATGTAGAGACTGGTGGATTATTAAAAAAAAAAATTACCTAAAGAACTGGGCCTCCATTTTACGTAAGATTTCTCCTCAGCACTATTGTCTTCCAATAAGCAATGATGTAATAATATCAAAGCACTGAGGTAAAACATGTGAACCTAGAATTGTATATACCTCAGCTTACCAATCAAGAATGAGGATAAGGTGCAGAAATCACTTTCAAGTAGTTGTATACTTATTCAGTTCTTATTGTTGTTTGATAAACGATCCTAACATATATACAGCAAAAGTAAAAATGGTAGTCTCTAATGCAGCGGAATTGAATAGATAGGCAAGATTTTAGTAAAATGTATAGTTTAGTAAATTAAATCGTGGTGTAAAATCTACAATAGTAATATATTTAACAACATACTGGAACTTCGTGTGTGATACAGTTTGGGCGAACAACAGGCTAACTTCAGTTCTAAAAAACAAAAGTGTTTATACTAATTTAAGAAAATTAAGGCTGTTGAACACATTTATAAGAAGCGACAACATGCTGTTGTGGGTGTGCATGTTGTAAAGTCAGCGAATTACACAGTGTGTTCCCGGAGGCCCTGTCCGAGTATCTCCTCTGCCTCAGGTCTTCCTGTGTGGATACTTTTTAATTTAGCTATTTGTAATACTTGTGGCATGTACAGAATAAAAATTATTCTCACCTGCAGATTGTGTTAGTACTTAAACATTCTATTATTCTGATCAGAGATGATCCACTCTGCAATACTGACCTGAATCGATGATCAATGTAGGTGAGAGGAATTAAGATAGCAAATAATTACATAAGTTTTTTTATTTCAATACTATGAAATTTGAGAAGGTAGATGAACTCTTTACACTTTTTAGAATTTTTCTTTGCTTTACAGCTTGAGTTTGCCAATAACAGTAAAATTGTCTCCATTTTGTCATGTATGTTTTTGCTGAATTATGGTTGAGAATTTAAAAAGTTTTATTCAGCCAAGTCAAGTATATATGTTTTTGTAGGACATCTGCATGCTTCTTCACTTGGAGATTGACTAAAAGTTGAGCGTTGATTTGCAGGCCATCCAGTCAGTTAAGATAGCAGTTTACGGAAAGTTGAAGTTTTATCATCGAATTGCCTTCCGAGACAGTGAGCGTCATTCCACGACCACTGAGGCATCCTTAACGGGTGATAGGTTTTTAGAAGATGAAGGCTGCTGAATGTAAAACCGAGAGGAGTATAGATGGATGACCAGCATCCGTGCTACTGGTTAAAAAGTTTACTGAGGCATCAATGGGAATATTTTGATTGCTCTCTTGAAACATTGCGTAACACAGTTGAAGTCTAAATCCTTCATAAAAGTGAAATAAATTCATTCAACTTACAATCAGAAAATGATAGCAGAAGTTATGATTCTAAGCAAGAATAAATATCTAAGATAAGAAGACTAGCAAGAGACAAAATGTTGCAGTGACGAATTTTCCTAATAACAGTATCATTCTCATCTTTAGAACCAGGAGAATCAATTCCATACTAATAATTAAATAACACTTTGAAAAATGTTGTTCGGTAAGTATACTTGATTATAACTATAACATAATTTTACTAACTTCTTTTGAAATGACTTGTACAAAATACTGCCAGGTAACTTTATGTCCTCGAACAATTAATTCTTATACTCATCTTTCATTTGGAAAGAGTCAGTGTGACCCTCCTAGGAGTTCTCCTAGAACTTTCTCATGAAGTGTTATTTAATGTTATCATTGTCTAGTAAAATTTATCTTTTTGATGAGCTGCTTAATAAAACCCCATCAGTTCAATTTTTCTCCTAGTTTGTAATTTTGGGTAGTTCAAAGACCCACAAGATGTTTATTTTCTAAATAATTTTATTTTACAATATAATGCATTTCCTGTTTGAACAAGGTTTTATGTCTTTGAATTTTGTCAATATATATATATAAGCTATATATATATATATATATATATAGCTTAACACGTTTCAAAAGCCACTATTCAGTTCTATTTTTACAGTGTTAGAATTTAGATAGTGTGAGTTCTACCTGCTAGGCCCATCTGGTTCCCTAAAAATATGGTATGACACATTAAAGCCCAGAAAGAGAATCAGGTGCCATAGATTGTATTTCCAGATGCTCAGCGCTGAATACCCAAAATCTCAGGAAAGCTAATCAGTTAGTGAATTAACCTCAGTGTATTTCATGGCTTGATGATAAATAAGGAATTAATTAAGCAATAAAATATTTAAATATATTTTAAATGTAAGATATTAAAAAGTTCATGAACGTGACCGCATGATTCATTCATCCGTGTATGAACAAATTTGTTTGAATTTTTAGGCATCTAACTCAGCTAAAACGGGTGCTTAGAAGGTCTTCTGGGAATTCAGAAACTGTGTCTTCTGATTGTTTAGGGAAAGAATATATAAAACGACACGGTATTCACTATTTTCAAAATGCGCCTGGATTGGCTCTCTGTGATAATCGGTGGATGTAGAAGATTGACAACTGCCTTTAACTACATCCTTCTTTATCTTCTAAGCAAAATGAATGAACAAAAAACTTTCAGAAAACAAAAACAAAAACAAAAACAAAAACAAAAACAAAAACAAATGTATTATTGGCACTTGCTTTTTTGATAAGGGAATAATGATGTCCATTGATAAAGTCACCTCTGAATCAATATATACACACATTTACTCCTCTCGGATGAGGATTTCTTTTTTATCCTTCTTTTTTTCCCCTTGGGAGCAGAGTATGAATTGGTTTTAGATGTCAAGAAACAGAAGAGCGGAAACAAGGTGATTATGAGTTTAAGTCAAATGGAAAACTGCGTCTAATTGTCTAACTGCTTCATTGACTTCGAATGGTCTGCAAACAGTCACAGACTCCTGATAATGTTTAACGCCCTCATGGCCAGCTCAACAGACCTGAAATACTGAGTTTCCCTGAGAATGCAGAACACGGCTCCTATCGATTCTGTGTTTCTCTGTGTCATCCTCGTTGCGAGGGTATTTTTTTAAGCACCACACGAATTTCTTGGTTCACAGTTTCCTTGAAAATCAAGAGAGAAAACGAAGCTGGAAGTAATATTATTAAACTAAAATGAGAATATCTTTTGTGTTATTCTACATCTAAGCAAGATACATTAACATCATTTTTGGTCTCTCAAAGTACAGGAGATGGGTGAGGGCATCTCTGTAATATTTATTCAAACATTCATGAAGAGTTCTTCCATGCCTTTGATGTTTACATTGACTGAAGTGAGAGATTAAGAAGATATTGGGCAGTGGGCACACCAAAGAAAAGCAATTCGTAAATGGGTGTTTGTAAAGCATAATTGAAAATTCTGTAATGTTTTGATTAACCTTAGAGAATTTTTGATGTAAAAGCAACTGAAAGTTTTCAGCCAAAATTCATACAAACCTAAATAAAAGTTGCTTAAGTAATGAAACATTTCATAGCACGGTATCATGGGACTCTCTACTGAGAAAATCATAATTATTTTATTTTTAAAACTGGATCTTATATGCATTTATACACATATTTAGATTGCAACATAATTAGAATATAAAACAATAAAACTAATCTTAGTTTTCACATCCTGTATTAACTTTGTTTCCTATTCAAACAGTATTTCTTTGGAGGCAAAGAAAAATCTTCATATGAGTGAGAGAAAGAGAGATAGAGACAGACAGACAGACAGACACACACACACACACACACACACACACACACAGAGAGAAAGAGTATTTTAATCCAGTGAGGACAATGTATCTAAAAGTGCACCTTGACTTAGTAAAATTGTCTTACATGTTTTATATCTTCTTTGGCCTGTTAGTCTGGTTTTTAATCTGTATATGTTATATTCAGCTTTATAAATCTTATATAATAAATAAATGACTCTGATGCTGGAAAAATAGAAAGAGGTGGAGGGAAGGGGCAAAAAGAATTGAAAAGTGTTATGTAAATGTACCAATTTCCTACAGCAAATGTAATCACTATGTACTGCAGATCTGTATTAATCAAAGTAGAAAAAAAAGACATGAAAGAGGAAGAAAAGTGAAAGGAGAAAACAAAAAACAAGTTAGTACAATTAACAGCATAATGCCTCAATAAGGTGAGACCACAATGGATAGACTATAAAACCTGTCTAACAATATTTTATCAATATTATATTCTGCTTTCAAAAATAATGACATGTGAATTTGTAATCGTCTAAAATGGCACAACATGCCCATGGTCTTTAAAACTATTTCTGAGTGCTAATATCAGAAGCACATATCACACTGTGATATTATCAATGACAGTAGTGAGAGAGGTAGGGGTCGGGATAACAAGGATGTCAAAATTCATTCGGCTTGTGGTCAAATAAGCCAATAAGAACCAATGACGTTTTAGGCACTGGAGTCTAAGCAGAAAGTAAATTTATCATTATAAAATGACTCATACTGACATTGACAAAGCAGGAAGATGTATCTTGCTAAACAATCTAAGAAAAAATATGTATCCTGAAAAATGTGTAGAACATTGAAAATTTGCAATCCTGATATGGGGTACATGTATTATGATCACAGGACTAAGTAGAAGAAAACTTTGAGGATTTTTAGACTTTCTCTTCAGGTAACCTAAGAAAAAGAAAACACACATACATATGTATCTCGTATCTCCACATATATAATTTACAAGAATTGGTAGAAGTCGCTGTTGTCCTTCTGACAATGAATTAGACTAATGGTGACAGTTCTTAGGCTAGAAAAGGCCAAGCAAGTCTGTAAGATCATTACTTCTCTTGTCAAAACAGCCTTGGCAGGCTGTATTTATCAACTTGACACTCATTTCCCCCCAGCGAGCGTTGCCATTCTTTTATTTTCGTGTTATCTACCTATGAAACGTCACTTCATTTACATCCTGAGAATCAGCACGCTTTCATTTTTCAGTTGTGTGGTCAGTGTAGACATTACATCTGAAAGATGAGACAGCTGACCTAGATAAGATATAAAGTATTTCTTATTTTGTGGTCGATACTATTAAATAGGTCATTATCATCTTTTTTTATTAAACTCATTCATCATAAATATTAAATGATTATGTTTATATGTCATTCATTTCAATAGAAACACAAAGAAATAGAAGCAAAACAATCAAAGTGGTTACTTGTCTTAGTAATCCTTTTTCTTAAAAATTTCTCAACTTGGCACTGGGGATCTAGCACAGTGGTGGAACGCTTGCTTAGCAAGTGCAAGGCCTTGCGTTCGACCCCCAGAACCCCCTCCAAAATTTTCTCAACTATTTTTTTTTCCTCTTCAATCCTTCTTCCTTTCTCTTAAAGACAATATTGTATACTTGAGATTGATTTTACAAGGAAGGTGAATGAAGCAGAATAAGATGCTTGTGCTAGTTTAGTTTGTGTTATTTACAGCAGATGTTAAACATGAGGATCATGTAAAATGATTTGAGTATTAAGATTGTTCCCTTGTTCTATGAAGAAACACATTTCCTGATTTAATTTTATTAACCTAAATCTAATAGACAATGACTTTAACAGAAGACAAATTTCACATGGGTTCTAGGTTTCTCTTTAAATCACTTTACCTTCAGAATCCCTGTACTTTTCATGCAGAAAATTGTAAGATCCCCTACTTCGCATTCCTGCAAAAATTTCCCCCTTCCTTCAATCCCAGGTCTCCACACACCCCGTGAAAGAATCTTGTGATCTTTCCCCCAAGGAGGACTTCGCACTGATCTTCAAACATATGTTTAGGTGCAGAAGCGCTTCTCGCAGTGCTATTCTGAGCCTCGCATCTGGCTCCACTCTGTGGACCGACCTCCCCGCAGCTCGGCCATTGTCTTCCTAAACCGAGAGAGGAGCTGAGGTAAGGTATCTATCTTTGCCTCTCACTTCTCCAGTTATTATAACATGATTATGTACAATTGAATTCGATATATAACTGTTCACAATTATCTAGCCACAGGGCAAGAGAACCGAACAAAAGCACAGCATCCAAGAGATCAATATCCACACATTACATGTGGCTTGAGCAGTGTCCCAGTGAGGGCGCTTGAGGAAATACTGAGGTTTTATGCCAGAGCCTCGTTTCCTCCAGTGTCCCACTGTTCTCTTCTCTGCCTCAGTATGTCCATTTTCTAATTTCCATAATTGAAATCTACATAGAAATTTCTGAAAAATCCCTAGGGTTAGGTGTGCCCCAGGATCTGTTCAATTCTCCCCACTAGTTACTTTCCATAACTCTGATGTACTCAGTCTCAAAGAGTGACTGGGCTGAGCTAGCAGAGAAATAGGCACTGACATTTCTAGACTTAGGCCAGACAGTGATATAAGAAGAAATCTCGCTTGCTTCAAGGTCTCAACCCAGGCTGAGTTATACAAAAAAATGTTGTTTTACCTCCAGTTTTCTCTAGGTAGCTGTTTGATCATCCAGACGCAAACACAGGGCAAGTGTTGATTATATGTGACAGAATAATATAAGAAGGAAGAAGAAAGAAACACAATTTGCATGGCATCTTCCTCATATTGGAGTAGTTAAGAGAGTTTACTATAGAATGTTCCTACAGGTGTTTCTCTTCACATAGAGTTCAACTTTCACTGCGTGTTTCTCTCAATAACTATACAAAAGCGTGATTACCATAACATCTCAGCAAGACATGATCCAACGGATATTTCCAATATTGATATACTATAGAAGTAACAGCCACATATTCATATGTTCCCTTTCATTCAGGATATATATCTTTAAACAGTACAATTAAGCAATACAAGAGGCAACGCCATAATTACATAATAATATTCTTCAACTTTCAAAAGATGAAACTCTGTTATCTTTCATCCTCAAGATGAATAAATCAAACCATCCTAAAGTAAGATTTTAAAGCCTTCTAGGTAAATGCTTTCACAATACTGATGAGTTTGAGAACACTGAAAGTAGAGTTTTAATGAGTGAGATAAGACTAATTATGCAGTTCTCCTCTTTCCATTTAATTTAGGGCATAGAATCTTAATGGCTGTGTGAGACTTCTACAAGATATTTTTATTTTTTTGTAAAATCATAACTATAATACATTGTAAAGGAAGTATTTTCTGGAAAAGAGAAACAAAACAAAACACAAGAGGAAGGGAGGAAGCTACTAAAGCAATTAATGACATTTTTTAAAGAAAAATAATGACATTTTTTAAGGAAAAATTCCTTTCCATTTTTATTGACAATATTTAAAAATTATAAATTGCATTAGTATTATGGAATTATATGGGAGAATATTAATTTCTTGAAAAGGAGGCTTCTGGGACTAAATAGCACTATTGAATAACATTGCTGAGTAAGAAGCAACAGATGAGGCTACTTCAAATTAAAAGGCTTCTATGTAGCAAAGAAAACAGAGTGAAGAGACAACCACTGAATGAGAACAAATCTTTGCTGGCTACTCCTCCCACAGGGATAATATCCACAATGCACAAAAGTAAAAAAAAAAAAAGAAAACAACTCCAAGAAAGCAATAAACCCAATAAAAATGATTCTCTATTACTCACAGGCAAATAATAGTACCTCATGTGTCATTTATTCACCCACCTTGATGAACAAAACCAGGAGATGCTTGATGGAGTCAGAGACATAGAAAGTCACTTATATAAGTTAAACAAACTTGAAATATAGTTCCTTATTGTGTATCTGTGCAGTGAATTTAGACAGGTAACTTGATCCCTGAAACTGAGTTTTCTTATGTGTAAAATGGGAAATTTAAAATGATCTAAAAAGCTCTTGCAATAGTAAATATAATAAAGCATTTAAAACAATTAGACCACACATTTACATATTAACAAGAGTCACCAAAAACTATTCAAATAATTAAAATTTCAGGATAAAAAGCTAACATATAAAAATGTAACATTTATTTATAGACTACCAGCAAATTATATGAAAGGAAATCAAGACAGCCATCCCATTTACAATAGCCACAAAAAGATTTCATTGACTCTATAGAATAGTTTTGGTAATATGTAATTTTAACAATATTAGTTCTGCCGGCCCATGAACGGGGATGTTTTTATATTTTCTAATGTCCTTTTCAATTTCTTTATTCAGAGTTACATAATTCCCATTATAGAAGCCTTTCACCTTCTTTGTCAGGTTAATTCTACACTTTTTGAAGTATTCACGGATGGGCTTATTTTCCTGATTTATTTTTTCTGTGATGTACAGGAGTGTGACTGATTTCTACATATCCATTTTGTATCCTGGCATTTTCCCACATTTATCAAATCTAAAAGAGTTTCATTGATTTTTTTTTTTGGCTTTTTGTAAAGAATCATATAATCTGTAAATTATGGGTGATTTGCATTCTTCCTTTCCTATTTATATCCTTTTAATTCTTTCTCAGGCCTGTTACTTCTAGTTAAAGTTTTGAGAACTATACAGAGTAAGAGCAATAAGAGTGGCCACCATTGTCTTGTTATAGGCTTCATAGGGAGTCTTGCACCTTTCCCACTTAATACTGATGTTAGCTGTGGGATTGTGATATATGGCTTTTATTATTTTGAGGTATCTTCCTTGCAAACATGTTTTCATAGAATTATTAACATGAAGGGACACTGGATTTTTTCAGAGGCTTCTTCAGCACTTATTGGGATGATCTTGAGATTTTCATCCTTGCTTCTATTTGCTTGGTGCATTGCACTTATTGATTTATATGTGTTGAACCGTCCTTCATCCCTGGGATAAAACCAACACGGTCATGATGTGTGATCTTCTTAATACGATATTAAATTCTGTTAGAAAGGGTCTTATTGAGGATTTTTGCAAATCCTGTCAAAATGCCATTCTTTGTAGAACTAGAAAAATGAATACTGAATTTTATGTGGACTCAGAAAAGGGCCAGAAGAGCCAAAGCAACCCTGAGCCAAGGTGAGCAATGCTGACGGTGTCAGAACAGCAGACTTCAAGCTGTACTGTAAAGCTGCAGTAACAAAAGCAGTGTGATACTGCCACAGAGACCAAAACGTGGACCAGGAACTGAATAGAAGACAGAAACAACACCGAGCACCTACAACACGATTTCTGACAAAGGGGCCAAAGCACGTGTTTAAGAAAAGACTGTGTCCTTAACAAATTGCTCTGAGAAAATTGTATCTATTCATGTAGAAGAGTGAAACTGGATCATAATCTTGCACCCAGTACTAAAATCAAATCTGAATAGATCAAAGATTGACATATAAAACCCAAAATACTGAAACTACTGGAAGGCTGTTTAGGGGAAACACTTGTAGCGACAAGCACGGGCAGAGATTTCCTGAACAGGGACTGAAGAGCATAGGAAATCACACGAAAGACCAACAAGCGGAACTACATCAAATTAAAGCTTTTCCGTACAGCAAAGGAAATAATTGTTAGAGTAACGAGATAACCCACTGAATGGGAGGAAACCTTTGCTGGTTGCTCCTCCTGTAGAGGCTAGTATCTAGAATACATGACGAACTTCAAAGAACCCCCATGAAACAAGGAACTCAATAAAATGTTAGGGAATTAACTGAATGGATACTTCTCAGTAGAAGAATTTTAAATGGCCAAAACACATTTAAAAAATTATTCAGCATCTCTAGCTATCAGAGAAATACAAGTTCAAATAATATCAAGATTCTATCTTGACCCATTCAGAACACCTTCAAAAAGAATATAAAATAAATAGATTTGTTTTGGTGAGGATGTGGGGGATAAGAAACTCTTCTCCACTGTAGCTGAGCATGCAAACTAGTACAACGCCAGTGGAAATCAGTACAGAGATTCCTCAAAAGACTCAACATAAGAGTATCATTCAACCCAGCTAAACCACTCTTAGGCATATCCCCAAAAGAATTAAGGACTGCATACTATAACAATGCACACAAGCTGAAAACAGCACATTTTACAACGGCTGAGCTGTGCAAACAGCCTAGATGCCTACTGATGTATGAACAGATAAAGTTAATATGATCTATGCACAAAACGGAATATTACTCAAACATTAATAAGAGTGAAATCTTTGCTTTCTGTGTGCAAGTAGAAATCATGTTAAGTGAAATTAGCCAGACACAGAAAGTTAAGTGTCACATTATTTCTCTTATGTGAAAAACTTAAAAATATATATACATATCAATAAACATTTAATTAAAATAAAGGAGAGAACACAGGAAACCAGGAAGTAGATTTCTAGGAGTGAGGAAGGGGACAAATGGTAGAGGGCGTGAAAAGGAGAAGGTAATGGGGTTAAAATTAAAAAAAAAAAATGTTAAACACGTGTACTGACTTCCCCAAATAAACCCCATCATTACGAAATGTGAACATGCTCTAATAAAATTTAAAAAGAACCAATAGCTATAAAAATTTAAAAAGTCGTACACAGGAATAAATTTGCCCAAGGACGTGGAAGACTTATCCGTTAAAAACTATAAAACTGTATGAAAAGTAATTGAAGAAGACACAAATAGCTTGAAAGCTATTCTGTGTTTATGGATCAGAAGAGTTTCTCTTGTTAGAATCAACATAAGGATTCAATGCAATCGCTATCAAAATTCCAATGCCATTTTTCATAGAAATAGAAAAACAATCCTAAAATTCATGGAGAGCCAAAGCCCCTCAGGAGCCCAGGCAATCCTGAGCAATAAAGAAAAAATCGAGAAGTAACACAGTACCTTATATTAAGCAATACTACACACAATAGTAATCAAAACAGTGACATTGACATAAAAATAGAATTATCAACCAGCAAAATAGAAGAGAAAGTTCAGAAATCACCCCAGACCTATATGGTGAATTGATTTTGTTCCTGACACAATGGAAAAAGGACTGGGCCTTCAATAAATATAGCTGACAAAAGTGGACATCCACAGGCAGACAAGTAAAATTAGATACTAATCTCACACCCTATGCAAAAATAAACTAAAAATAGATTAAAAAGTTAAATGTAAAATCTGAAGTTTTCAAAGTATTAGAAGAAAATTGAGGAAGGGACCATACAACATTAGTCTGTGCAATAATTCATTTATTATTTTTTGGATTTGACACCCAAAACATGGACAACAAAAAAAAAATAAACACATGGGGTTATAGTAAACTAAAAACTTTCTGCACAGCAAAGGAAGCAGTTAACAAAGTAAAGGGACAACCTAGGGATTAAAAGAAAATATTTTACATATTAAATACTTAATAGTTAATATTATTTAATAGAAAATACTATTAACCCTTACATGTGGTAAGAGTTAATATGTGAAAAATAGAAGGAACTTAAATATCTCTATTGAAAGAAAAATAATTTATTTAAAATGGGCAAGAGTCCTGAATAAACATTTCTGCATAGAAGACATACAAATGTCAGATATATTTTTAAATATTCAGCGTCACTAATCATCAAGAAAGTGGAAATCAAAACTGCTTCGAGATACTACTTCATAACTCAGAGTGACTATTGTGAAACACACAAAAGTTAAATGTTAAGAGACAGAGATAAAGAAAAATTTATCCAGTATGGTTGGACATATAGCTCAGTACAGCCATCATTGAAAATTGGATGGATGTTCGTTAAAAAAGCATAAATGGATTTGCCATATGACCCAGAAATCCTACATTTTTTCTTCTTTAAATTTTATTTTAGTGGTACATTTTAGACATAAATAATGATAATATTCATCATAGAGAATTCGACCTGTACATGATAAATGTTGCTGCTTCATTTTCTCCCATTCCCCTCTCCCTTCAACCCCTGCTCCCTTCCTTATTTATAAAAGCTTTGTTTCCATTTTTTCCTTCTATTCTTTTTTCCCTCTCGTCCCTTCGTTCCTTTCTCGCTCCCCCTTCTCTCGTTCCCCTTCCCATTTGAACGTCTTTCTTTTCCCAATATAGTGAAATTCTACTTTTGGAATTAATTTAGATGATTTTTTGCGAGGTGGGGCGTACTGCGGACCAAACTCAGGGCCTTGCATTTGCTAGGCAAGCGCTTTACAACTAAGCCAAATCCCAGACCCTCAAATTTAAATGATTCGAATCAGGATTTCAAAAATATTTCTGCACTGCCCTCCAAGTTCTTTCAGCACTATTCACACAAGTCAAGTTATGGATCAGCCTACCGTGTCCATCAACAGGTGAATGGATGAAGGAATTGGAAAACGCACACATTCTCCATTAAATGTGGAAGCTCAAATAATTGAACTAAAAGAAGCTGGAAGTAGAATTGTGCTTACTATAGGTTTCAGTGGGATGGAGGGAATGCAATGGGTGCAAAGCCTCAGTTACAAAAGAGAAACAGGTTTTTTCTCCTGGAGATACATTACATATGGTGGTGAACGGAGTAAATAATGATTTATTGTACACTGCAAATTCACTAAGAATGAATTTCAAATGTTCTTATCTGAATAATAAAAAAACATTTAAAGTCACTGTTATGGTGAGAAGTGTGGCTTAATTATTGCCCATTGTAGTCAGAAGTCATAGCAATATTTTGTACTCCATAAATGTATAAAAGTATAATTTGTCATTTTATAATTTAAAAAGAAAAATAATAAAAAATGAATAAAACATCCCAATTAACTACATGTAGAGGGCATTCAGTAAATGTTACTTATTATTACCTAAACATAGAGAAACATGTTGAGACCACTCAGCTTTCTGTAAAATGATTTGGAAAGAAAATATTTCTATTAGAATGCATGTTCATTTTAAAGATTAAAATACATTTAATCTTACAATAATATGTGTTCAAAATAGGAGAAAGCAATTTTTTCATGAGGATGAAGCTACAAATTCTGAAAGATTAAGGAGCACAAAATCACTGAGCCTTTTATAATGACTGTCCCTTTTGTTAAGAACCTCCTTTGTATTTTTGTAATTGTGGCTTTAATACAGATTCTTGACTAAATTCAATACAGTGATTGGTTATTTTTAATCTGTTTTTACTATTGTTTGGTCTTAGTGTAGGTCTCATTATTTAAGGTGACTTGTGTACTATTTATTAAAAAATACAGGAAATTCCCCAATTAACACTACATTGTCAGAGTTATAGTAGACCGGACTTTTTATTTATTTTTCAGAGATGTAATGAATTCTTCCAAAGAAGATATTTTTATTTTCAACCAAGAGAGAAGATACTGCTATGATAGCATTTTGCTCCAATGATAGAAGAATACTACTTAAACAGTATAGTTATAATCCCCACAAAGCAATGGAATGTTATAAAATTCTCTTTGCATCTCTCAGTATAATGCATGTTTCATCTTTGAAAAACATCTGTATAGAGAAGTGAAGATGGTGGCCCAGGGAGGGAGAAAAAATGATATTCTGTTAATTATAAGTCAATTTTCTCTCACTGAATATACTCCAAATAGTTTCTGTTAAATCAATACTCATTAAATAGCTAGAGTGTGCTAAGATTTATTTTAATGTATATTCAAAGTAGTCTTTCTTTCTTAAAATATTAATATCTACCTTACAAAAAAAGTCATATCCTAATAGAGTTGTATTTGATGGAGATTTTAAGACTTAAAAAGCTTTAATTATAAAAGAAATTTTATTGAAAGAATGTAAATCATAAACTCAATATTTTCTACTGTATCTATCAATAAGAAAATACATTGAAAGCCAGAAGGATTTCTATGACATTATACCTGTTTGTAGACCAAATTGTGAGTGAGAACATACATAATGAAAGAACTTACTTCAATAGCTTCTTTACATTAACATGGATGATATTCAGTTCAATCACAATGAAGGTATCAAGTTTATAGAATTTTAGAATGTGTTATAGTTTGATAATATCCTAAGAACATTAGAACATTATTTTGAACATTAGAAGATTAATACATTATTTTGCTATATGCTTTATCTCATTGAAATGAAATTCTGTTTAATAACTTTCCCTTCTTTTACAAAAAGTACAGATTTGAAACAAGTCACATGTTAATAAATTTTGCCCTTTCCGTTCTTTTTGCAATACTATTATATTTACATTGCATAGTAGAAATTGATTTAGACACAGCATTATGCATCTTTTATTATTATACTGAAAATAAACATTATAAAAATCATATCAATTCAAATTTGTTTCCTGTTAAAATGTGAAGGAATTGGTGTTTTAGTAACTCATTGCAAGAAATTTCATTTCTTTCCAGAATATATAATAAATAGTAAAATTGCAATCATTTTTGTGTCCTTTTTGAAAACATATTTTCTTTTTCCAAATCGCATACATCTTTCAAGGAATTTTAAATGTCCTATTACTCTTTCAGTTCTAAGATGTTCTTAATTCTACTCTAGAGTCTATGAAATACATATCAAAAATTAAGAAAAAAATTCTATTTTAAACATAAAACAGGAAAAAAAACCCCTAAATTTACTTAATATGTAATTAATACTTTCTAAATATGAACATTTAAAATGTTCTACTCTTAACATCATATCCTTATAAAAGTATTTTCACATCATTAAACTTCCTAAATTTAATATCATAGTTGAATAGTGATGTGTAATTGGGTTAATTCAAAATTAATTCAATTTAAAAGCAAGTTATCATAACAAAAGTGTGTTCCCCTTTGGTAATTCTACTAAGGTAATTAAATTTTTTCTGCCATGTAGATTTTGATGCTGTATTAGATGATCCCAAAATTTGATGGTTCAAACATTTTAATATATAGAAGCAGATTTTTTTGGTTTCTCTAATGGAATTTTTGTTTGTTGTAATGCTCAAATGTCCACATGTATGATATTTGGTGTGCAAATACATTTCAGTTTCACGTGTGGGAAATATATTTGAAATTTGTTTTGTTGCAAAGCATGGATTCTTGACCCTAAAATGGTTTAAATCAGGTCCCCAAATAATTGTACTATAAATATACTGCCTCAAATGTTTATCATGAGAGATTAAGGAAAATGTTTAATTTAATAATTAAAAATGCAGGTATGTATTATTTCAAGTGGTGTGCCTTTAAATATAAAAATTATTCATGGCATTTAAAAAATGATGTCACATTTACAAAGGCAAGTAAAATTGTTTGATGTCTAGCTCTACAATTCTATATTCTATCTATCCATCTACATGTTATCTATGTAATAATTTCTCATTCCAAATTCAGTAAGACCTTATTTGGTGTTTCAGAAAAAAATTTGTTTCAATGTTTGTAACAGTCATTGTAGTTAATAGTTTGCTAGTATGAGATTTATAAAAGTTTATTATCAGCATTTTTGTGACTATTGTAGGCATCAGATTCACCCTTAATATTTGGAAGTTAAATGTGTGAAGATGAAATATTCCCAGTCTGTGTTATAGATAACAGCACAGGTGCACATTTTATGTATGAGTGATGTGCCGCCTGTTTCTACCCTACACATGATGTTGAGTTTTGATTAGCAACTCTTTTTTGGGGGGTACTGGGGATGCTAAGATACACCCCAGCCCACGTTTTTATCATGGGCTCCTAAAAATTTTATTTTAATGGTATATTTTAGATACACATAACAGTAACATCCATCATACAGAATTTGTACCTGTACCTGGTATACCTGGCTGCTTCTTTTTTTCCCATTGCTCTCTCCTCTTTGCCATCTTTTCTCCCCTGCTTATTTAAAAAAGCTTTGTTTCCATTTTTTTCCTTCTGTTCTTTATTTTTTTTTCCCCTCTGTTTTTTTACTTTTTATTTATTTATTTTTTTAGACCAGGTCTCCCTACATTGCAAAATCACCCCATCTGGGATCAAACATTCCATCCTCCTGGTTCAGCCTCCCAGAGTGCTGATCACAGACGTTTACCATGGTGCCTAGACAATCGGCAACTTCTAATTTTTGTGTAAGAGACTTCATGAGGTCATGGAAGTGACCCTGTGTTGTGGTTCCAGTTTTAACTCTTTTTGTGACTTTAATAATGTCTTTAACTACCTTGTGGACCTGAATATCACCACTAGTGTCAGAGGTCACGATGCAGATCCGTCACGATTAAGGTCTCTGTATTGCTCTACACCTAACATGCACACACACACACAGAGGAGAGAGTGGGAAAGAGAGAGAGAAACCTGATTTGCGCACATGGCCAGTCACACATTTTACACTATTTCATGTTTTCCACTTGTCAACTGCTTTGCTAAAGCTATCACGGCTTTCTCACTTGCCGGCCACAGCCACCCACTTGCTGAGTACAGGACACCAGCACGCGGCTTTTCATTTGCCGGGCAGTTTGTCTCATCATTGGCTGCCAATGTTGCTTCCCAACCATCTCGTCCACCTTATTGAGTTGCTGACTGTTTTCTTCAGAATGTGCTTCTGTCATCAAAAAAAAAAAAAAAATGTTGACAAATGTTCAAAGGTGCCAATCAGCAAAGTGATAACTGAAAATGCTGAAAGGTGGCAGTTGTGAGAAGATGTCAATGCCTGAGGGGAAACAGATCTGACAGTTGACGAAATGTGGTCATTGAAATGTGGTGTTTCTGGGAAGAAAAGTCATTTCACTAACAAAGAAGGTTGTGACAGAAATGTGTACATCTAAAAGCAGGGAGCTTTAAGAGACACAATATCACACCCTGAACTTCAAGTAAAAGCAACGATGTCGTCCTGCAGGCTTCCCACGAAGTCTTGTTTCCTAGTAAGTCATGATATGTTTTTAACATTTCACAGATGACTTAGCACAGAATGCGTGTTTCAAAATACGTGTTGACTTCGTGAATGAAAAAATGACTAAATGTATGTCACGTAGGCAGAAGGCTAACAGAGAATATAGTATCTCAAACAGCAAGATTCACAAGATCAGATTTTAATATAAACAGTATTTGAATGCAGTTAGTTTGTAATTCAGTTCAAATTAAAGAATAGCAGTTCACACATTCATAATCAACCATTCAACTGCAAAACATACTGGCTCAAAGTAAGTGCTATTACTAATGTAATTCCTCAAGACACTGCATGCAACATAAATCACGAGCAAGAATCGAAATGGAAATTGAAAGTAAGTATATTGGGGGAAGAATAGAACTGTCGAAGAATGAATGAAAGAGGGAGTTGTCCCAAAATGTGCAAAAGTAAAGAATAAGAATAAATCAAACTGAACCAGACTTACAAAAGACAGAATCAGTAAACTGGACTAAATTCAAAGAAAGTACTTTTAGTGATCCATGGGTAAGTACTAGGTAACTTAGTGTGTAGAACACTTCAATTTAATATCAAAAACTCTAAATATGTTTTAGAATAATAGATAATCACAAAATGTATATTCATATTGCTTAAAAGATTTCCTTTTTTTTTTTTTTTTTTTTTTTTGTGGTGCCGAGGATCGAACTCAGGCCCTTGTGCTTGCGAGGCAAGCACTCTAATCACTGAGCTAAATCCCCAGCCCCTCCATGTTATTTTTAGAAACACATTGCAAATGATTTAATGGGCCAGTTTATACACCAGATTATTCCTACCCTACTGGGTTTGATTTGGAGGCAGCAACAATGACGGCAGAGAAGCAAGGCCCCTCAGGAGGGCTGGTGTCTCCAGATCACCCGCACGTGCTCCATGCTGCCTTCCTGCCATGTTGCTTGGTATTCAAATCACCGTATTTTCAGGCTTCACATAGGATTTTCTGATTTATGTCCCATGCTACACTGATGGCATTTAGCTTCAGGCATGGCTATAATCATTCTCTTTGTTATTTTGTCTTGTAATGGGCACCACAAAATAATTCCCATTAATTAATGTCATTTTTATTTATTGCACCATTTATCAACTCTACTACATGTTTGACCCAAACTGAGTACTCACGCAACATAATTATTACTCCCGGCACAATACTGCCAATTTAGTCTTCTCCTCATGTTGATATTCACTCAACTGAAATAAAAAGTTTCTGCACTCTGCTACCAGTGCCGCAGTGACATGGAGAACAAAAAAGCGTAAAGAACATCTTTTCAGGATTCCTAGTGACACTGGCAAATTCCGTACATTTGGATATTCGGGAAGAGGAGAGCAGCAGAAATAATGGCAGAAAGGAAATCTAAACGTCTCACCTCTGTGGGACACGAGGAACTGACCCATATAATTTCCCAGCCACCGCAGGACCAACGACTTGACTTGATGATTCACATATACGTAGGCTGAACTAAAAGTTCTTTTCTCTACATTATCTCATATATATTTATTAATATATGTATTTCTTACCAAAAAGACAGTATGTTTTACAATATTTTGGGGAAGTGGTTTTGAAAATAAATGTGGGAAAAATCCTGTAGCTGCTTTTAAGAGGTTACTTTTTTTTTTTTTTTTTTTTTTTGGTGGTGCCGGGGATCGAACTCAGGCCCTTGTGCTTGCAAGGCAAGCACTCTAATCACTGAGCTAAATCCCCAGCCCCGTTACTATTGTTTTTAATATTAAATTTGCTTTGGTCTAAAGTGATCATGAGTCTCCTCACTCGGCACATACAATTTGTGATCCTTGAATTCTCTTGTAGTGTAGGCATTAAGCATTTCCTAAAATATAACATTATTTTGTTTAAAACAATGAGTTTGACAACTCTTTATGACTTTATTGAGTCTAGTTACTTCTGCATTACACCACTACAGCCTATAGATTGTTGTCACATTTTAAATACTAATGTGTGTTACTTGCAGAAATATTTTTCTTATCATATGTTTTCCAGTAATGAGTTTATTATGTCAGATTCTATTTTAGATGGCACTTAATATAGATATAACTGATTACTAGTTTTATTAAAACTTTTAATCTTGCTATCATTTTATTGATGGAAATTGCAAGTCTTGTCTTTTCATTTTTAATGAGACAGATTTTTGCTCTTGAGTCATAAGGGTTCATACTATGATTAATATTTATTTGCAAAGCCTGATGCAATTTTTTTTTAAATTTCAATACCTTTTTCCCCTTTTATCAACATAGTCGATATTTTCTATTCCTCCTTCTGATTTAAGATTTAGACAATCCCCTCATTGTTTAAGTAAAAATTTTTACATATATTTTATTTCAATCTTATTGATTGTAATAAATAAATCAGTTTGGTTTTTGGAGGTCCGTTTGACCAATGAGAACAGGCAGATACACAGTCAAAATCGCAGAATGATTTTGTTTTTCTTAGTTTATCATCGTTATTCTATCAGATTCTAGTTTATATATCACGTTGCCATTCTATTTAGTACATTAGACTTCATCAGGGATTGGTCACTGTGGACTGCACATTTTGTCACCTCAAACTGACTCTACTTGGTTGAAGACTTCTTCAATCCTTTTTGGTCTATTAATAGCTTTGCTGCATGTATTTATTTCCTAGTTCTTGCTACATCGTTGTTCATCTATATTTCAAAATGTCACGGTAAATTCCATACTTACATGTGTCTCTTTACATCAGTATTTTTTTGTGTTTAAAACTTGGAATTAATCTACCTTATTATTTTCAAGAGTTGTGCATTTAGTTGACAGTCCTTTGGCCATGTTGGTTGTTTCACACTTTTTGGAAGTTTCACACTTCTTGGATATTTGTTTCTTGTCTATTTTATTATGAGATTTTCCAGGCTACCCTCAAGTGTATGAAAAGGTACTGGTGGGACCAGGTTCATGAGCAGCCGAGGAACGAGGTGGGCATTACTTGTTTCCTTGAAGTGTTTTGCTTTGTTTACATTGTGCATACAGGAAAATTTTATGACTCACAGTTTGGGAAAAAATAGTGGGAAAATGCTTTCCAGCCTACTGTCTTGACAATGGAATTACAATGAGATTAAAAAAAATCTTAGAAACTAAGAATATCATGAGGCTCTCATTGAATCATATGACACTGTTATCATTCCGGGTGCATTCTGCAAGTCACTTCATAGTAACTCCTAGCTGGTGTGGCGGCATAAACTTTCATCACTTTGTTTTCCCACAGCCCTTTCATCTACCCAGCAATACTGCAGCCCTTCTTTCTTCTCTTCATACCTCACACTCTCCATCTGACCTCAAATGCAGCACGGTGCTCTCTACATCCCAGAAGTGGCTGCAGTGATCAGAGACATGCCTAAGTATCTCACATTTCTACCGTGAATCCTTCACAGTTTTCTTCAAACACATTTTTTACTTTCTTCTTTTGTGTTTTGGTGATCGCTTACCCCTGCCCCAGGCAGTTCTTCATTGTACCCTGGACTACACTGTCTTTGGTATTCTTACAGATTTTACATGCCTGATTGCACCCTGTAATTCTGGTATCATCAATGGCACCTGCTTTATACATTCTGGGCTATGAATTTTATATAGAACATGAAAATAAAGCTGAACAGTTTAAAAAATAAAAATCAGACAATAACAACTAAAATAAACTGCAACTTCACAACACCCCAAAGCTCTTATTTAGACAGTTCTCTGCTTTCACACCCAGACGCCTTGTGTGCACGTCTCCTCTCATCTTGACAACCCACATACTCACTAACACAGGAACGCGTCTGTAGCTTTCTCTTTCCAGTACCCCTTTCTGTTCCTAATAGACTTCCCTCCCCACTTCAGTGCAATTTCTTTTCCTTATTAAAAACATGTCGTCTGGGGGAAGGACAAACATTGTGCCTCACTTACATCATTCAGTTGCAGTCGCCTCACAGAAGGCTAAGCTGCAAATGACCCTCAAATACAAAACTTTGGTCAACACCATTTACTTGTGATGACCGCAGGGGCTGCCTGTTGCCAGTGCAGGTTAGGCTGAACCAGGATGCTCCACTTCAAGCAGCAGGCCTGGCTGTACCGGGATTTTGCTGCCTCTGGGCTCGGCTGCACTGTCCTTACATTCAACCTGTGGCTCAGGCCACAGGGGCAACCACCGGAAAGAGATTTCTGCAGTTGTGATGCTTGAAGGGCAAGAAGACAACAAAACTAGCATATTGCAAAATTCGACTCATGTCAAGGTTGCTGTCAGACTTGTCTCCCCAAGTCAGAAGAGTCATCTTGGCACTAACAGACACAAAAGTCAGGGATAAAATGGAAGAAGTCCTTTTGACATTAAGCCACAGGAGCCCATTCCACGCGAGGCCAGGAACAGTGGCAGCTCATTTCATGTTCTTAAAACTGTGTATAAGATGTTTGAATCAAGTGTCTCTTACTGGTATCAGTTCACGTAAGTGCAAGCACATTTCTCGTTTACATCCTGGTCTTGGTAACAGCACGCTGTTTTGAAACTCTCTGAGGTTAACAAGGTCATCAACTCTTAGTAACTCCCATCTGATAGAAAACTGGCCAGGTAAATGATACCATTTTCTAAAACTCCCCCACGACTTCCTGTTCTGCTCTCTTTTTGCTTATCACCTTGACTGTCCCCAAACACATATGTAGGCTTCTCCATCTAAGCTCGCAAAATTAACATTGAAATTCTTGGGGTTCCTGCTTTAGCCAAACTTACCATCTCATGTTTAACTCTTTCCCACTGAAATTGGGCAATCCCCATAATTCTAGTGCCATACAAATAAAGACGAAAGTAAAAGCAACATTTTTCGATCACGCATTGTTTTTTATGAGTGCCAGATTCATATTGGGAACTAACATCTGCGCATATTTACGTAAATGTTTCCTGTACTTTTCAATGCTGCCAGATAACCTCACTCTGTCCTCACTTTCATCTTACACTCTTCGTGCAATAAATGTCACCATTACTCATGACTCTGGGTGTGTTTTAAACTCTTCTCTACCTAATGCAATCTAATTGCCCAACAAACCTTGCAAACCTTAAGTATTACCCCAAACTTTCTGCCATTCGTCTCCTTCAGGTGTTTCTATGTGTTTATCTGGATCTCTACACAATATCTTTATTTTTATCCTATTTTCAGTTTAATATCCATGACAATGTACTTGATATTTCAACTAGAACTGCATTTCTGTCATGCAGTTTGCGCCCTCTGCTCCCTAGCAGGAAGGTGCCTGTTTTGCTTTTGCTCGTCTCCACTTGGTATCAGTCTATGCTCAAGCTCTCCTTGGCAATTTCCTACATATGTAATACTCTGTCTTGTCAATTCTTTTTTCTCTTCATCTACTCTTTGTATTGACGGTAGTTTATACCGTCCTGAAATATTATAGCCTTCTGGGAAGTAAACGACAAATGCATTTGTTTCTGTTTGGAAGGGAGGAATAAATGCCATTAGCAGAGACGAATGGGTATTGTTTGCATATATTAACCCATTAGCGTCTAAAAATTACAATTCCTTAATGTATGTCTCCATTTATTAAACAATTTGATAAACAATTCTTCCTTCAGGACTTTACAGAAAGAGTAAATTCTAAAGAATCATTTGAGAAGGCCTTAAACCTCTGCTTTGAATTCATTTGTCCTGCTACAAGAAGATTCCTTCCTAGGGAATTTATAAGCCACACGGATGCTTACAGCCCTGGTGGCGGCACACCGTGCTCAAGGCACCGCAGATGCAGTGTGTGGCGAGAGCCCTGCTGTAGAAGTGGCGCTTTTCCTTGTGTCCTTACGTGTGAAGGTATGAAGAAGCTCTCTGAAAGCCTGAAACGAAGACGCTGGTCCCGTCTGCGAGGCTCTTCTAAGCGTGCAGCTCATCTTAGCATTGTCTTGGGATCTAGGTGTCAACGTATGAATTTCAAGGAATAATGGACATTCAGATGATAGTAGCCTCCATAACTTAACTTTTCACCTTAGATATTGCAGGGTAATTTTTATATATTAATTTCAAATAACTTAGATCAATCGTTGGAGATTCCAAAAGAAGTATGATTCCACTTCATTGTTTATGTTTTACCTAGTTCAGAGAAAGAAAAAAAATCTAAATTCACTGACATAATGTTGATTTAATAAAAATCATTATGAATGTGTTCTTTATGAAAGAGCTTGTAAATATCAAGGTAGATTGAAAGCCCATCTGGGGTAAATATTTTTTTGAAGCGGTGTCCACTTAGTCATGCATTCCAGTGTATGAACTGCTCAGCGTGCTGGGAACCTGTACCCTTGCTACTCAAATGCTGCTACACCTAAAGATATAAATTATAGTGAATCATAAGTGTGGCAGCTGGTATTATTACTGAAAAGGTGCCCTCGCCCCCTCCCTTTGAGATACTGAGACTTTGTGAACGTACATGTAATCCAACAGGATAGGTTGATCTAACTTGCTGCAAGAAAGAAAAGTAAAACCTAGAGTAATTATGCCAACATCTCATACAGGAGAATGTGGGGAGCATTTTATAGCATCCAGGCTTCTGTCGACAGATTTCTAGACAGAGTTCAGGAAGCAGGGGCTGGTCTGGATTGGATTCTCACTGAAAACAGATGGTATTCAATAATTGTGTACCTTATGTATTTTGTGTAGAAGGGAGGAAGATTAAAAAGAGGACTAGACTTTTCATTATTAAAAACCAACAACCATCCAGGTTAGAGCAAAGTAAGGTTCCTCAAGTCACTGATAAGATTGTGGGTTTTTTTTATTCTTACATAGATCATGCATGCAGTATGAATTTATTAAGTATGTTTTTGTGTGCAGTTTGGGAATAACATGACCTGGATTTCAGCAATTACTATTAATTCCCTCCAAAATGATTATGCATCTTCTTCATACTGACACCGTCTTGGCCACAGGTCCTGGATCAGTGGAATATGGATAAAAATGATCGGTTCAGGTTATGATGAGAAGCTTTAACCCTACCGCAGTGTCCACCTGTCTCTGTTCTCCCTGCTGTGAGACATTCCATGATGTTGTCAGGAGCTGCTCTTTGGCTGGATCTTAGCATAAGAGCATAATCATCGTAATCACGGTCCCCACTGAGGACACAGAATACATGTGTGCACCACCCATGTAAGCCCCGGTAAGCTGCTGGGGCTTAAAGCTCCATCCAGTTCTGTATCGTTATCAGAACAAATTTCTGTCCATTACCCCTTCTTTTAAAAATTGCCCACTTTACATTTTATGTTACTTCCAAAATAACTACAGAGTGTCAACTTGATTTGAAAGTATGCCAATAATCTCTGGTGAACAGAGTCTGTAAACAAGGCAAACAACTAGATTTCCAACTTGTGGATATACAGTGTTAAATATCACATTACCAGGTTCAACAGTGGGTGTGATTAACAGAAAAATATCAGTGCGGAGAGGATAAGAGTACCTCATGACTGGTTCATACTGTTTTCTCAGGCGAATCTACGAGGGAAGATCAACCAAAAAAAAAAAAAATTGCAAACCTAGAATAGGCACAAAATAATTTGGTTAAATCAAATGCTTATTTATAATAGGCTGAAATGTGATTACTTTTAATTTTGAAAGGCTCAGCAAGGTATAGAACATACAAAGTTGCTTGGTTCTATCTTTCCTGTACAGCTCACGGCTAGTTATTGGCCATAATAGTTACATTTATATAGAATATTATGTGTGTGACCTAAATCCTCATCTATTCCTTCATATCTTTATATACATGTGTGATAATCTAAGGATTTGAATCCTAACTTTCCACTCGGTACTTGGATGGCAAAATATATATTTGTGCACTATTGGAAGCATATTTTCCTAATGCCTTTGTATATGAATTGCTAGTTTTCTTAATGGTGACATTAAACTCTCATAAAATGATTGCATATTTTTAACCACCTCTTCCCTTTGTGCATCCCATAGGACCACTGAACATGATTTCTTTGTGAAATGAAGCTTTTCAGTCAGGCACTTAAAAAAAATTATTACCACCCTAGCAGATGGAAGATCAGTAATTTGGTACTAATCAGCTCAACTGGTTTTACA
Organism: Hystrix cristata; assembly: GCA_004026905.1. Classification (NCBI taxonomy): domain Eukaryota; kingdom Metazoa; phylum Chordata; class Mammalia; order Rodentia; family Hystricidae; genus Hystrix; species Hystrix cristata. Next base: position 19,585 of record PVJO010008718.1, on the reverse strand, counting down.
AAATTTCTGCCTTTAATGTTCTGAGCCTTCATTGTGTATGATTTACATCTGAGCCGAGAAGGGCTTCAAAGCCTGGCAGCTATCACTAGCTGGCTGATACTATCTCCCCATCGGTTGTGTTTCTGTTGCCAAGTGACCACTGGATCAAGTGACCAGACATAGATATAGAAAGAAGCACACCTGTAAACAGACTTTTCTTACATGAACCAGATTAAGACTCGGCGGAATAATTGGAGCACTGTAAGCTTCAGACCACCAAGCGACCACACCATTATTCCATCAGCCATTGAGGGTAACTGAGACAGATGAAGATAAAATACTTGTGGACAGAAACTCCTTCATCCAGGAAGAAGTTACGAAAAATGTAAAGACAGGTTCAGCTATGAATTGAGTATCTATTTGTCTACGCATCCAGATGTTATCTATAATTTTAATGTGGTAAAGATTTTGTTTTGTTTTCAAAAGTTTTTGAAAAAATTACCAGCAGAAGTCATTCGAGAACAGTAAAACTTATACTGGGTACTAAGCTCTGGGAAAGTTGCTATTTTATTTTGTTGGAGATTCATTTCAAGATGTTGAATTCCCCAATGTGATTACAGTGAACAGATGTTCAATAGTTTATCCAGTTTCTTTCAAATGCCTGACTTGAAACATTTTATCCACTCTAAACTTCTCTAATTTCCTTTCAACTCCAAAAGTGGAATTTGCATTAAGTAGGCTCCTGGAGGAATTTTGATTCTGTGATCTAATGCCATGCTGTTTTTGTTTATTTTAGATAGCATTTTTTTAAGGTTTTGGGAGAATTATCTCTTATTGATTGATAAGTTTCAGGAAGAATAACAATGCTTTTTTTTTCAGTTTTACTTTTATAAATCCTTCTCTAAAAGAAAATGGGGTTAGATTACTTCTAAACACATACTAATAGCTACGACTTGGTAATCTGATACCAATCTGATAATCAGAGGCAATCTAACTCCTTCATTTGGTGGCGGGTAAAATAGTATTAATTTCAGAGCTAAGGCCATTGTAGAATGTGGTGATTGTCAAACAATATTTGCTCTCTATATAGTAATGGAAATAACATTCTGTAAAAATTATTTACAAAGATGATTGTCCGGCATCACTTCATCCCTGGTTTGAGATTTAGCTTTATGCTAAATGTGCATAAAGCACCAAAATTTTACTCTCTTTGACGCAGGAAGTGCACCTATGTGTCACTGGATGCCAGAAATACAGCACTACACAGTTCCAAAGAAACAGCTGCCAGAAAACTGGCTTCTACAGAGATCACATCTGGTATGTTTATATCATTTTGATAGAGTAAAGGGGTAGAAAAAAGGAACCTGTGACACTTCAACTTGTTTTGTTGTTGTTGTTTTCTTCTTTTCCTTTAAGAGATTGTTTTGAAATGATCTTGTAGAATGTCATATAGTCACCGATATGGCACATGCTATGTGGGAAAGTCTTACTCACCTGTGCATGGAAATCAGACAATACAAATTGATTTAACAGAGTCCTTGGATACCTACACCCAAACATCAATACAACATATCTGAGCACTACATGAAGAGTGTGTTTTAAAATTATGTTAAAATAGAAAACACCAAGCATACTGAGGAGGGCCAGCGATGTGGCTCAGCAGCCTGGCAAATGTGAGGCCCTGGGCTTGATTCCTGGCAGTAAAAAAGAAAATAAAGAGGAAAATGTAACGACACTGTACATATTCATCACCCTACATGAAAACATTAAATCATGTCTGATCTCATTTCAAATACATCTCCGCCCATTCCGTCAGAACCCATTCAATCATTAAACCAATTCCAATATCATTTTACTCTATTTATGACTGCTTAAATCTCTAAAAATGAAGTTTTTAGCAAAATAGATCTATTATATCACTATTCTGTAAAATATTCCTTGAAGTCATAAAATGTCTACTCAATGTTCAGCTTTCCCACTTTCCCAAAGAGTGAATTTGTTTGAATCAAGGTTCAAAAACTCCATACACCATGAGTTGTCAATAAGACTCTGGTCTCTTTTAATCTGTAAGGTCCTTCTTTATTATTCTCATTTACCTTTGCCATCCATTTGGGAATGATACCCAGTAATTTGTCCTGTAGAGTTTGTCAGGGTCTAAATTTTTCACATTTAATGTACTAATGTTATTTTTCATGTATTATACTTTTTCCATAAACTGACAGAATGTGCGATCAGAGTTAGGGTTTATTTTCCTTGAACAGGGAAAAATGTTTCATTGGGGTTGATCTGCTTGTGTTGGGAGGTAGATAAAGCCTTACTGATGTCAGTTTGACTGTGTTTTTTTGAGCTTCTGATTTCACTACTGCTGCCAAATCTTGCATCCCTCCCCTGCAAACAAAACCACTTTTATAGTCTTTGAAGTCTTACAATTAATTAAGAACCAGTGTGTTGGGGGCAAACAGGTACTAAGTACTATCTTGTTAAAAAGTGACAAGGGCAAGGTCAAAGGATACCCCTGGCACTGAGGAGCCCACAGGTGAGTGATTGGGAGACACATGTAAACAGCACTTCCAGTATTGCCCATCATTGGTGGAAGGTACAAGTGTCTGCAAGATTCCGTCAGGGACAGAACCGGCAGCACCGTGAAGTCCAGAGGAAAGACCACATTGGGAATGAAGAAATACTGCAGCAGTGGTTGGTGTGCAAGGACAGAGGAGTCTGCATCTGTTCTAGGGCAGGAATTGACCTAGGAGGCCACAGAGAACAGTAATAGTTCGCTAGGCAAAAGACATGATAAAATGTGTGCTGTAGGAAAGAAAGTTTTGGTGTGGAAATGCTAGAATGAGTAAACTGAGACCTGGCAAAATTGTTATGGAAAAAAACACCTAGTATAAGCTGCGCCAGACGTGGCCTTTGATTAGATTGTGCTAGAATTATGTAACCCAACTGAGGGCCACTGTTTTATATATGAGTTATATTTGTAGAAACAAATACTAGAATTTTTTAACGCTACTCCTCTTTAGTGACTGTCCTCTAATTCTCTTCCTGATTCCACAATTGACCTGGCATTTCATTGCTCCTGTAACCATCTTAAGAGAATTTTAAATTTTCATTCTTACAATGTACATACCGAAGGAGGTCAAGCGCATGGATGTGCCCAAATTCTCATTCTCTCCTCAAGTACATGGAGTTGGAGCAAAGCTGAATAAGGAAGCAAACAAACGCACTCACCAAATCCTGTGTTGCTATTTCAAATGCGTCAAATTCCATATGATCCAGCAAAGTCAAGAACTGGCTTTGTTACTGGCTTCTTACCACTCTCAGTCTACACAGTAGCTATTTCAAATTAGCCCTTGCCCTCAACCTTCCTCCTTCATTTATCAGCAGAAATTCAGGGGGATACTGCATGTGAGGGAATGAAATAAGTTTGAGCAGCACTGGAACTTCATAGATGTCAATTTCCCAAACGTTTTAAGATTAAACTTGTTATCTAAAATGTATGACGATGAAGAGTTTTGGAGGGATGAAAGACAAATTTAAAATTCCTCATTCAAAAGCCTTAAAACAACTCTGCCCTCGGTCTTCCTTGGCAATACAGATAATATGGACAATGGGTAGTTGGTGCCGAAAGAAACGATTCTCAGTTGTGGCTCAAGTATCAATTAAGTCAAAGAAAGAGAAAAAAATTACCTGAAGAAACCACGCCCGTGTTCACCAGAAAAGTCAAAAGTAACCACGCAGTAAAAAGGATTTGGTGAAAATTTTAAGTACAATGTTGGCATCAATGTCAAAAAAGAAGAGAGAAGAACAAAGGAGAGGGAATAAAATTGTTGAAAAATTTACCCAGTTAAATTACAAGTAGAAGCTGGACTGGATTACCCACCCTGAGATGTCACATGGGGCTTGAGGGCAGGATGTTTCTGGACCAGAACCATAAGTGAACCGAGGTGAGCGTCGCCTGTCTTCCGCAATGCTGGCCAGGCCTGAAGCCGGAGCTGGCGCCTTTGTTTATGGTGTCCTGCCCTGAGGTTGGTCTACATCACATGCCAGCCAGGTTGAGACTATAGCTCTGCAAGGTTCCTGCTGCGAGGATCTCACGGCCTTTACTGGGAGGTAAACAGGTGAAGAAGCGAGGAAGGTGGGGTAATGGGCAAATGTGCACATACAACGAGAGCAAAGAGGAGGCCAACAAACACCACAGTGCCCAGACAACAGAGATTCCTCCTGGAACCAACACATAAATGAGTTTTGAGGGTAATTAGGGGCCAGCAAGCAAAGTCAGTGGCAGAATCCTTGGGCTAGTGAACGCGTGCACACACACGCACACACATACACACACCCCCGAATTGGGAGATACCGGCACAGGGCTTCAGAGATGAGAGTGAAGCATTCCAGGATGTCGAGAGTGCGAGATAATGAATTTCCCTGTGACAATGAGGGCACAATGCAGGATGTCTGGGAAGAGGAGCCGAGAAGACGGAGCTGCTGAAGGAATCGCAACTCTTCTGCAGGGGCAAAAAAGAATTTTCAGCAAACAAAAGGCATCAGGGGGTTTGAGTTTACGAAGTGGACTCTGGGTATGGTGAAGGATTCATCCGACAGCTGTGTTAGGAACAGGGAGATTCCATTTGTCTGAATGCTGGCTCGGGATAGAGGTCCTTGGAGAGAGGAGAGAGACCGGAGGGACGGCGTCAGGTTTTCTGTGTAGGGGAAGGGCCGTCAGGATGCGCCGCGGTTACTATGTTTACAAGAATAACGGAAAGCAAACAATAGCAGTATATACCCTCAAAAATCACTTCTTTTAGGACCATGGACAACGCAAACACCATTTTTCGAAGGTACTGACTAGATGAAGATAAAAGATGCGAGACAGAAGCACAGTTCTTTACTACAGTAGTAATTTACTGTGCTGGTTTTGTCTTTAGATTTTTTGCAATATGTGAGGAAATCCAATATGGAACCAAATATGAGCTTCTGAAGTATCGGGTCATTCTGCTATTACTAATAAAACAATAAAAATTAGAACAAAATCTTTAGTTTTATGATATTAAGCATATTAATTTTATCAAACAGATAAGTTTTCAAGTTTTATTTCTAGTGGAATTTAAACTTACTGCTATGAAAAACAGAGATTTCTTGGCAATTGATTGTATTATTTTAAACAAAATGCATAAAGGCCCTTGCTAATTGGACCATATAATCTGGCTGGGAGACAGAGTAACAACAGAATTAATGAATAAATTGAATAATAAGTGAATCACAGATATTACTGGAAAGTGACAAAGTACTATGTGATTTAAAACAAAACGAAGACTGTGCAGCAAGGAAATATGGAGTGGGCTATCTGGGTAAAGCAGAAGTCTGGGGGCTAATAGTAATAGTAAGGGATGATAGATTTTACTGAAAAGGTGACATTTCAGCAAAGATGTTTTGGGCACAAGGGAAGCAGCAATGTGGGTTTTAGGGAAATACATCTCAAACAGAAGAAGTAGGAGTGAGAAGGAGGAGGAGTTATGGGAAGTTTCTAAACGGAAACATAATGTGTTCTGACTAATACATACATATTATTTTTATTCTGGCCCAGAAGAAACTACAAGAAATGCGAGGAAGAGTTTAATATGACTACTGGAGTAATACAGGCTGGAGATGATGTTGCTCATGCAATGGAAGAAAGAGTAGAAATGGGGAGAGTGGAACTCGGTCTCCATATATTTTAAAAACTGAAGTTTTGAGGTGTATGCTGGCAGATTAAACGTCAATTTGGAGATAAAGGTGTAGTTAAACTCAAAGCAGTTGATCCCCTGGAATTGTTAACCCCGATAGTAACTTTCCAAAATGCTCTCCCTCTCATTGAACACAATTATCCCGTCTTTCTTTGCACTTTCTGAAGCAGTTCTGGAAGTCGTCCTTTATGTCTTTATGAGCATGATTAAAAATACAGGAAATTATGGAGACGCACACACAAAAAAATCTAGTGTTGTTTGTTCTTGTGGTTTCCAAGGGAGAAGGAGAGGAAGGGAAGGAGGCAGGATGACTAGAGCTGTTAAATTCACTGGTCAAGCAAATAGAAACAAAGAGCATGTTGGGTTTAGTAAAAGTGTATTTGAGGAATTAATATAATGACAAAGACAGAGTGGAAATCTGGAAATTTTTCTTGTTAAAGATGGTCTCCATAATATTGCTTTTTTCAGAACATTATATATTTGGCATCATACAATAAGTAGCCTTTTTCGGACTGGCTTCTTTAACGTACTACTAATGTATATTTAAGATTCTTTGGTGTCTTTTCAAAGCTTGTTATTGCATTTCTTTTTAGAACTGAATAATATCCCGTGGTCTGGATGTACTTGGTCATCTCTAAGTTTTGGGAATTATGAATAAACCTATAAATATCCGTGAGAAAAAAAATACAGAAAATTTGTGGGAATCCTGAAAGAGTTTAAAGACACTGTATTACAATGATGCATGCCTACCCATGTTTATAGCAGCACAATTCATAACATCTCAGTCTTGGATGTGGCCTTGGATGGATAGATAAAGAAAATGTGAGATATATATATATATATATATATATATATATATATATATATATATCTCATATAAAATGTGGTGTATATATATATATACACCATATAAAATGTGGTATAAAAGAAAATGTGAGATATATATATATATCTCATATAAAATGTGGTGTATATATATATACACCATATAAAATGTGGTATATGTGTATATATATATATATATATATATATACACCATATAAAATGTGGTATATGTATATATATACCATATCTAGGAATATTTGTATATATATGTATACATAGTTTCCTATATATAGCATTCCTATAGATATAGCATTCCTATATATATATATTCATATATATATATATATATATATATATATATATATATATATAGGAATGCCACTCAACCAGAAAGAAGTCTCTCTTAGGAAAATGGATGAATCTTGAAAACATAATACTAAGTGAAATAAATCAGACACAGAAGGTTAGATATCACAAAATTTCTTTTAACATCAAACACAAAATATATACATAATGTGAAGAACAAAGTAAAGAGAGACAATAATAAAAAGGGAGGTTAAAAAAAAAAGGGAGGTAGATTTTATGAAGATAGGAAGAGATGCTGGGACCAGAGAGAGGGTGACTGCAAGAAGAAAGAGAACTAAAATTAATTAAGATGAGGTATGTGTATGTACCAATTCCTCAGAATGAATGTAATTATTATGTATGACAAACATATACCAAAAATACACCATGAATGCTGCTGCACGTGCTGTGAATGAGAAAGCAGGCTCAGAGATACATTACAGTGTGTCTTCATCTACCTTACTCATTATGTCTGGCGCACCTGTGACTCCTTGATCTTTCCTAAAGTCCAGATGTCCATGAGTGGTAAATGTTTCGAATCAGTGCAGGACATTGAGGCAGCCACAACACAACTAAAGCTGCCAATGAAAGAGGCCTTGCAGAAGTGCTTCAGAGAGGGGCATGAAAGACAGGTTAAGTGTGGTTGAAACTAACGGGAATATTTTGAGGGAGATTAATGGCAATGCATCTTTTACTGTAGTATTTTTTTAGTTTAAACAGTCACCATAGTTTTTGATAACACCTCATAGAAATCCATTTTAAGACACAGTGAAATTAAAATTAAATATCCACAACAGGTTGCATTTCTCCGTGAGTATATTAAGCTCCATGTTGGAAGAGAAGCTTAGGTTAGGAACAAAATCAGTTTGGAAGGATTCACCCTATAAATCATATCCGAGCCAAAGTTGGGAGACCGTCGTAGGAGTGAATGACACACGAAGAAGAGAAGGATCAAAGGACTCTCCATGGAGAGAGAGCAACGGGGAGGACAGTAAAGAGGAAATGTGAGTAGGGAAGCAGGGATCAGGGGAACGAGGCCTCCTTGGAGTCAAATAAAGAAAGATCTTCAAGAAGGAGGGACAGTCAGCTGAGTCACGCGCTGGCAGTCTACTGCCGGACTTGGTACCATGGTGACCACTGGTGACACTGGGGGGAGTTTGGGTGGAATGCTGGAAACCAAGGTCTGTTGGGAAGTTCTGGGTGAAGACGGGCAGGGAGTAATTGGAGAGAGATAGGTAGACAGAGAGAAGCAAACCAGGCGGGAATAGCAGAGAAAGTGATTGCAAATGTTTTCTGGTGCTTTGTATTTTGAGGGGGAAAACCTTGGCTTATCTGGATGCTGCTGGGCGTGATCCCTTGAAGACAATAGAACAGGTAATACTGGAAGAGTGGAGAAGCACCGCTTTGTGTCCTTGGGTAAGGAGCACAAGTGAGGCTCCTGGAGAACTGGAGAGAATCTCTGTTGCTGCCCTTGTCAATGAGTCATCCATGATGAGATGCAGGATTCGGATTTAGAGGGATGCAGACTCTGTCAGGTGGACAGATGTGGAGTGTGGCTGCCTGGACAAGGTGATCAGAAGAAAGACAGAAGAGAGAATCATCATAGTTTGATGTAAGAATAGATATTATTAAAGTATTCTCTTGGACAGTTGAAGAGTATATATTTGGGAAACCTGGGGAATAAAAGGGTTGGCAGCATTCAGACAAGTTTGAAGTTCATTGTCAGCAATTAAAAGTAAGGTTAGCAGGCCTGAGGTACATTTCCTTACCAAGCCCGCAGGCGGAGGGCGGAGTGCACAGATGTGCAGATGTAATCACAGCTGTGCTTCGGCAAAATGAAAGCAGAGGAGTAAAGAAGCTGAAGTTGTGTTTAAGAATAGAGAGTAATTTTAAATTATCATGAAATTTAACTTGGATAAGGAGGGGCGGATACATATCAAGGAAACAAAAGGTGGCAAAAAGTTGGTAGAATCGGTAAGCTGGGGCTGGAAATTTGGTGAACTACAGCTCTAACTCAGAGGGTGTAAAGTCCGGTGGTGGTGATGACTAGAAGAGACATGTGGAATTTAGATGGAGATGGTGACCACTACCGGTAATGACAAGGGCTGGCTATACCTGCAAAGATAAACATGTTGTAGGTTAATTGATTTTTTTAGAAAGTGAAATATCTTGGCTAGTTCCTTCTAGCATTCAAACCCAGAATGTCCGACCTCAGAGCTCGTGTGGCATTACCTCATTATTTATATTGAATTTTAAAATTACTCTGTAGAGTAATATCGACTGCTGACAAGTTATATTTGATGGTATTATTACAAAGACAATGCAGCATGTTTTTGCTACAATGAGGCACAGCTTTTCATTGTTTTCTGAGATAGGCTGCATCGCTTTACTCTTTGGAGGGTGCTCCAGGGAGTCCTTAGTCCAGGAGGACCAGCTCTTCAGCATGGCAACAATCAAAGGAGTCATGGGAAGAGAGTTTTAGAAGTTTGCAGTGTATTTAGCATAAAAATACTTCTTCAAATAACATTTTCCACTTTACAGAAGTGAGTCTTCTGAAAATAAGCCAAATGGACAGAACTTTATCTTTTTTATTATTTGGGTATATCCCTCTCCATACTGCCTGTTTCACACAAAGTTTTATAGTGTCTTAAGAGAGCCAAGAAATGCAACAGCCAAAGTTATGGCTGAAATTTGAGGTGAAATTGAGCACTGAAACTCTATTGCCAGAATCTAAACAAATGATAAACAAGTGCAGACAAATAAGACTTTATCATCATATATTACAGAAGAATACCAGAGGTTACAGGGATTTCCAGCACCATGATGGAGAAGATACAGAAAGAGAAGCGTGGAGTATGTGTCATAAATTCTTCTTTCCTGGAGGTGATGCGTTGGCTGGTCTGTGGAGGCACTTGGTGAATCTCACCAAGCAGAGGAGTGAAGGTCAACCTGGGTCAGGTGGCCCAGCGGTGAGACTCTAATGTCACAGAGAACCTGACACAGAAACTGGAGAAGGAGTGAGAAATATGTGTAGAGTGAATATATATCCAATTATTAAAAAAAAAAAAAAAGAAATAAAGAAAAAGAAAAGATGTGGGTGATTTGTGAGAAGATGGTTATTGTTGGTGTCAGTTTGCCTGCATTAAGGAACACCCCTGTAGCTGGTCAAACCTTGTTCTGAGTGACACTTTGAGGGCGTCTCTGGAAGACTCTGGATCAGGGTGCTGAGTGAGGAACATCTCCCCTCACCCACATGGGGGTACCATCCCAGAACCTGAGGCCCAAACAGGACACAGACTACTTCTCTCTCTCTCTGTTTCTATCTCTCCCTCTCCTCTTCTCCTTTCTCTTTCCTCAGGAACTGGGACATCCTTCTTCTGACCTTGCACATCAGAACCCCAAGGTCTCCAGACCCAGGGACTTGCTCCAGGGGTCACCTGGCTTCTTGGGATTTTTGCCTCAGATCAAGTGTGAACTGGAGGGTTCTGATTCTGAGATCTTTGAATTTGGACTGAGCTGTGGTAGCAGCATTCCGTGGTCTCTAGTTTGCACATAGTATCTCTTGGGGCTTCTCATCTTCCACACTTGTTTGAGCTAATTCTATTAAATCCTTTCTCATGCATGCATATGTCCCAGGAGTTCTTACAGTGGGAATTTGGTGAAATGGGAGAACCTTACAATGGTGCAGTCCAAAGAGGAATAACCCAAAGAATGAAAAGAAAATGGAATCAAATTATGAAGTAGTATGAATTCAAGAGTACAGGGAAAAAATACCACTAATTTTCACAATTTGAAGGGCATATTGCCTATAAAAGAAAGTACAAGCTTGCAATAATAAAATGTAGCAGATAAAAAAACGTTTTGAAGAAACATGAAAAAATGTTAGAAATGTAATACGTACTAGTAAAGAAATCAGTATATACAATATGGCTACATACGATGTGATGGTGTTTTTTCTTTCCCAATTATGAACATTTTTTTGAAAACCATTTTTTTTTACTTTTATTAGTATGTGGAGGTTGCAGAGGTAGCACAGTTGAGGCACATTTGCCTAGTATGCGCAAGGGATACAGCTCAATCAACACAGCAAAAATAAATTAGTTAATTAACTGGTAACGTAAAGATATACTTAGTATATACACATATGGCAAAAATACTTTTTAAGCAGTCAGCCTCAGCAGATGGTGGTTATCTCCAGAGAAAACGCTGATACGTAGGAAATTGAAGAACAATACTGATCCTTTCAATGGCATGGAGAATGATTTAATTTTATGGTTGAGTGACAAGATTTTAGGTCTTGTTTCAATCTGGGAGACAGTATTGAATTAAATAATGCATATTATCGTTATATATTAAATATCACAGAGAATTTATTAATTTTGACATTATCCATAAAGTGAAAGTCGTAGCATCCACACCACAGTTTTGTTGTGAAGACTAAATGATATAACAGAACAACTAACTAAATCAATTACTTAATACATGAAGTGCCTAATACATAAAGAACAATGGCTGGTACTTGATAGATACTCTATGAGTGTTCATTAAATTTATAATATATACAGTGGAATAAGATCTCCAGAAAGACACATTGATCTCAGGAAGAGCCACACACTGAGCATGCAAGCAGTATAGAGCCACGGGGGGATTTTGGTTTGGGAGGCAGGTTTTCAGCAGGGCACTGTCCTTTACTCTAGCTCATCGAGTGACCTTTGGTCACATAGAAACAAATATATATTCTATACGTCCATTTTCTCATCTGTAAATGCAAGTACTAAAAGGAGCTCCAGGGTTGTGAATTTCAAATCTGTACACATGAATGAGGGCAGTGTGTGTCTGTGTGTGTGTATGTGTGTGTGGTTTATGACATTTGGCACACACTAAGTGCTGTATAAATACTAGACAGCCATATTGCTCTTCTGTTATTGTTACTATTATTTCCATGGTGAGATAAATAGTAAGGGATATGGGTGCCAGTTCTGGGAGATACAGCTCAGGCACAAGAAACCTAAAGAGAGCAACACCTAAAGCAGAATTTAACATATAAACATGGAAAGAAATGTCTCTGGGAGGTAAAAACCAATTAAGTTCTCCAGATGAGACAGCATTGCCTTGTAAAGATGAAAATTTCAGTCCTTGTGAAAAATATAGAATTTTAAGGATAAGAGAAATATTAAATTTCCATTACAAAGTCATGGGTTAGATTCATACAAAGTAAAACACAACAGGGTCTGGGTCTTTGAAGCACTGTATGGTTGGAAATTGGATATGGTTTAAAAAGTGAATAATGGAGAAGAAAAATACTAAGAATTCTTCCCAGGTCGCAGGTAAGGGCAGCATGCTGACCTCCAACATGTGTGCTAGGAGGAAATACCACATTCTTAGAACATAAACTGGAAAAATAAGATTTTAAGTCTTCAATATTTTTATAAACAAAATTTATCAAGGAGTAACTGTAGTAAAACTATAGAACCATAAGAAGAAGAATTGACAACCAAACAAAATTGGATTATTGTTTATTAAGATGGTATAAAGTTCAATGCAAATATCTTTCAATTTTTCTATTAAATAAGTATCTGTAAATTACTATTAATAACATGAGGGTATATAAAAAGGAAATGGAATACCTCGTTTTCTCTGTAAACTAAGCTAATCTTTCCTTCAAAATTTCTACTTTTAGGATTATTTTTTGTTTGTCGTCTTCATATGTATATGTTTTGATGTTGCATAAATAATCATATGGATAACTCCTATTATATACACTTGTATACAAAATTATGTATGTTTTACAAAGCTATATATTGTATACACACTCAGATGGTTATTTTTGTACATGCCATCTGAGTTAGCTATTGATTGTACTTTTTTTTAGCATTTAGCTATTTACTATTTAATTGTAAGGACAAATCCCTTCTTTGTGACAGTTTAATTGGGCATCAACTATCTTACTGGTTAATCTTCCATTTATATTAAAAACCAGACATTTTTATGAATTTTCTTAATTGTACATATTACACTGTACTGATTGGTAGATTTTAAAACATCTAAGCATGCTAAAAGAGTATTCATAATACTATGGTTACATGCATGTTATTTCATATCGACTTTAATGTGCATGAATTAATGGACGGAGGACAAGAAATCTAAAGTTCTGAAAATTGTAGGAGATTACCCACCAGAGCAGTTTCTTTTCTGCTTTGTCTGCAATCTTCCCATCATACATAACGAGAACTCATTCTTGTAGTTCATGTCTCCTTATATATATTTTTAGAAGATGATACTTTGGCAAGTAATATTTCATTCTTAATATGGATGCGACAAATACTGTCAGTCCCAATATTCTCTTAGCAACTTAGCTATGCATTTAACTATATTGGAAAGTACATTTCTTGGGAACATTGACGTAAATGACATGATGGATATCAGACTGATGTTTATTTGGCTATGTTTTTCTCCCGCTAGTATTCTCTCCTCTATTTTTGAATTGCATATGTTATTTTTCTTTATTCTTGAAATTCAGGTATTTTACCAGTGTGTTCTTATATCGAAGCTGTGTTTCACTGGTCCTGTTCCATCAATGGGTCTTTTTATTCTGAAAGTTCTACACAAATTCCAGACTTAAGGAAGTGCTCTTCTATTAGATTTTTTTTTAAATACTCTTGCTTTGCTATTGTCACTACACACAGTTCTAGACTCCTATTATACAGAGACTGGATCTTATTAGTATATCGCTCATATATTATCTATTCTGTTATCACTAGTCTACGTACTCCGGGAAATAGCCTACACATCTAAATTCAGGGCTTTGAGTTTTAGTTGTACACTTTTAATTTATCCAAATATCCAGTAAGTTAGGATTTTTATTTTGTTTATCTGAAATGAAATGTTTTACTATTCTAGAAAGCCTTGTTATTTCCTGTACACATCCTTTTCATCAGCCTGCCATTTTCCTTTTTTGTTCTTATTTCTTTCCTCATTTCATGAGTTACCCATATTCTATGATATTCTTAAAATGACCAATTTAAGAATTATGAAAATATTTATTTCCAGAAAATTTTTGTACATTTTTCTAGTGTTATCTTTTCCTTATGTTACATTATTATTTTTTTCTCCGATATTTAGTTATTTGTAGTATCAGATTCATGCCTATGGATGAAGAACTAGGTTTATTTAGATGTCTAGAAGCTAAAATGATTTTCTGTGACATGATTACCTTCGGCCCATTAATCTGTCAAGGGACTAAAAGAAAAGGCAATCGACAGAAAAAATATGTGTGTAAATCAAATATGGTACGGTGTACCATACGCTAACATGATAATGGCTTGAAGTCCTAGTTAAAAACAGAAAAGTAGAGGAATTCGAAATATTCACATCTTTGTATTTTACTAAGACCTAGATAAAGTCATTCAATGATAATACTGAAAATAATTAATGTTTCTTTTCCTCGCCATGTACCACTTTATGTTAGTAGAAACGTTTAAGCATTTTTTCTCTTGACTTTACACCCAACTCTTGAGACAGGATCCTTTTCAACTGAGTTTAATATAAATGAAAAACATTTGAATAACATAAAGATAATCCAATCTGCCCAGGGCACAATTCTTCTACATCTTGGTCCTGGATTATATCTCAGGTCTTTCTGGTTAGTGACCCCATTTTCTCAATTTCTTAACAACTTCACATTTCATATATTTCCTTCCACATTTGTAAGTGTGAGTGTACACATGCACGCCTGTGTGCCTGTGTGTGTTAAAATCATACTGTAAACTATTCTCTCTGGAGGATGGGGCTGTGGATGAACTTTCATTATCTGTGTTTTAAATTATCTGCAAAATGTGTTGATTAATTTTGTAAACGAAAATGCCTAATGAGTTTACACAGTATGTATTAAAAAGAAAAATTGTACGGCAGGTGATCAATGGAGAACTAAGCACCTGTGGACAGGCAGGTCTACAGTCCAGTGAGGGCCCCAGGAGCAAGCTGAAAAGTGAGGAGAGAGCGGTTCAGGTCAGAATGCTCGTGTTACTGATTGCTGGGGTTGTCTACAGGTAACAGAATATGAACGAAAGATCTGAAAAGCAGTGGTTAAGACCATCTGTAATCCCATCAATGCGGCAGAAACTGTTTGTGTACACACTTAGGCCACTGGGATGATGGTAGTAATGGCTATCATGTGAATTAAACCTTTGCAAGTAAAGTATGACCTATAAATAGGTGTCAACCGTACAAAGGAAAATTGCATGAGTAATCCTAATAGATGAGAATTGTGTTTTATAGGGAAGTGTATGTGTGTATAACAGCGTGGTGAAGAATGATTTGGGGAATCTGTAGGATTCAGGAAGAATATCAAGGACACAGCTTGCCAGTGAGCTATGTGACTAGGTGAGAATGTAAATTAATTACACGTAGTGGAACATTAAATACATATTGAATTTAGTGAAACACAAAAATGCTACCAGTACTATGCAAATTCCTGATATTCTAAGCAAAATTGTGGAATACATATATTTTATGCCTAACATATGGAAGCTCTAAATCATAAACAGGATCATGATGTATAAAAGACAACTTATCAGTATCAGTTATAAATAGAGGCCTCTATTTATAGTTCTTCCTGAGAACATGGAATCATGAAATAACCCCATGCTCTTTCCTTTATGATTGAATATGCTGTGTACTAAAGAACTTCGATGTATGGGAGAAGATATTGTCAAAGAAAAATTCAAAGACCAGAGAAACACTAGGATGAATTTCAAGAAAATTAAAGCTTAAAAAAAGCAAAGCCATGATGAGGAAACACACACATGCTAAATTGTTTATTTATTCTTCTCATTTTATTTTTTCTCTGCAACATTTCATGTAGGCAAAGTTTGAAATGGATACATTTACTTAGTTGGAGCCTCAATATTAAGGCAGAAAATGGCCATCAATATCAGTAGCCCTGATATCAATATCGACACATTTTTACATGGGTTAAGTTATTATTCTTCAAGGACAAGTAACAGCATTATTTTAGGGGCCTCAATTATGCAGCAATATTTTTGAGAGCACTTTACTTAGTGTTAGCTCAGTGTGAAGCACCATCACCTTTGGGCATAATTTTCTTTAATTTGTCTTCAAAGCATTTACATCCTCTTTAATATCAGTCTCATTTTAAATGCTCCTTTTATGAGGCTCTATGCTAATACTGATAAAAGTATGTCAAACTTTTTTGATACAAAGAAGAATTTAAAACATATGCCTTATGAGATTGTAAATAATTCCCCAGAAATCAGCGTGTAAGATGCCATTTCTGAATTCAACTGTATCAAGCAAAAAAACACAATTCTGATTAGATGAGGCTCAGGATACCTGCTTTTGCTTATTCCTGAGCTTGATGGGCCCTGAAATCACCTGGAACCGCTTAAAGGTCTTTATTAACTTGTTTTACAATGTTCTAAGTCAGTAATGACGCCTTACAAAGTCACTGAAGTTTCATTTGTTTATCAGGAACAAATTGTATTTTATTATTAATATATATGACAAACAGGAATTTCCCCTTCTGTTTTGTTGGAAACCAGCAAACAAAATTCTCTTTCATATTTTAAGGTTTGTTCAACTGATCTGTGCAGAGGCAGAGAGGTGTGATACTTTTCCTCATGCATCAGAATGGGCAAGACCAACACACCTATGATGAGTAGTTAACAGGAGAAAGGTATAAAGAATTCAAACAAAGGTTCACATGATGCACAAGCCTTCAGAAAAAAAGACCCACAGGCCGAGGAAAAAATTGTCAGTTTTCATGCTTAGTTCAATGAAGACTGGAGAGCTGTGCAGAAATGAGAGTGGACAAAGGAAATGATCTGCTGAGGGGGAAGGCAGGCAAGGCCTCTCTCTTCAGATTCTTCTTGGTCTCTCTGTGTAACTTTCCTTCCTCCTGACTAAGGGTTAGGAATCCTCTGAAATAAGAGGCCTCACTGGAGAGAGGAGAGAGGAGAGAGTGACCCTTGTAGATTTTATGGCTTGCTTTGTGGAAGAAGGATCCTAGTGCCTATGACCAGCCTTGGGGAAGAGGAATTCTAGATCTTATGAGAAAGAAGAGCAGAACCCAAACGGGCAGGAGAAGGAGAGAAAGACCTTGTTTCTAAGGCCTTTCTAAACTCCTTCAGCTCAAATCTTTCAGCATGCCAGGATGCCAAACTTTGGAGTCTGAGGCCAAATGAAATAACACATAAAACTGTCAGAGGGTTTTTAATCCTCCTCAAAATCATACCATTGTATTAACGTAATTTCTCATCATTTAATCTAGGACCAAATATTTAGGCCAGTTACTCATTCTATCTCAAGCCATCGAGGATCATGACATTCAGTATGCTCGTTTTTAACTGCATCAAAGTGTTACAGTGGTACAGATTTATTGGAATAATAAAATGAGCCAGTAGAAAGTTGCATTTGTTATGTCCGTGTAGGGCATGGTAGACTCTAGTTAGGATTATCACCAGAAATAAAGAGGGCCGATGCATATTAGCAAAGGGATCAATTCACCAGGAAAATGTAGCAATCTTAGTGTCTCATACACCAAATGTGTTTTAGAAATACAGAAATACAGAAAGCAAACCAGGGGAACTAACTGAAAAATTAAAAAAAAATACATGAGAACAAAAGGAATTGACAGTCCTTCACATTTTCTTTTTTACTTTTACCTGTAAGACTCAATAATATTCTGAATGTATTATGTTAAAACATATCCTGAAAACTATTTAAAAACAACTTAATACACATAAATCTTGAGTTCTCTTCAGTGATTTTGTAGCTATTACTTTTGTCAACTCTTGGGCCCCTGGTAGCATTCCTTCCATTAAAATACATATACTGACTTTTTCAAAATTGAGTACATTCACGATCCTATTTCCATTACAAGTTGTAAAGTTTTTGCTTAGAACACTAAAAATAAACCTAAAAATTGGAATTTAATATAGCATTTGTGGTCATAAGGTCTTTAAAAGAAGATTAACTTTTTCGGGCTCAGGGTGCTACCAAGTCTATCAGTGGGCTGCCACCCTCTGAACTGGTGACAGTTGATGTGTGTAGGGGCCGCGGGACTCAGTGAAGGAAACCGGGTAATTAAGGAATGTTGCGGGCAAGTGTGTCTGACATAAAAATAGCTTACCTGCCTGCTGGGAAAGCCACTGATGTGGAATCTGGTCGGCAACCTTATTAAGGAGCATAATTATCTCCTCCTGCTTTTAAACTACTGGTAATTTGTGAAAGTTTGTTGGCAAGAGCTTGCTGGGCATTGTAGTGATGCCACAAGTAAAGTCACTAAATAGGTAGTCTGAGGGCTCTGAAGCAAGACCCTCACACAGAATATGATTTTTAAAAACTTGTTTGCTGCATGCAATTTAAAAAAAAATCATGAAAATAACACCATCATTTTTACATGTTTAATTTATAGTAATGTATTAAAATAGACTGTCTGAAAGGTAACTGTGTTAGTTCCTACCCTGATGCTGTGATGAAATACTAGATACCTACAATTTAAAGAAGTTGAGCTTTACTTTGGCTCACAGTTCAGAGAATTCAGTTCATGGTCAGCTGACTCCAAAACAGAAACATGGTGGAAGCGTGTGGTGGAGCACAGATGCTTAGTTCACAGTGGCCAGGAAGCAGAGCAGGGGACCAGGGGCAGCCGAGAAATTAGCTAGGAAGGGACCTTATATAGTATTGTACCTAAAGTTTTCTTTCCACGATCCTGAGAAACAACCACAAATGTGCTCCACATGTCCCCCAGGAAGAGCCCACAGCCATTTAGTTCACATTCCGCCTTACCACCACACACCTTGAAATAAAATAAGAGGAAGATTTTATTTTGGGAGTTTCCTTGATTTTAGTTCATATTTGAGGATTTGAAAGATTTGGAGACTAGATTTAGTATTTTTTTATGACTGCCAATTAGTAATGTGCCATCCAGCAACTTGTGTGAGCTCATTTTTACCTTGAGTTTTCACAGTATCTGAAAACAAAAATTTATCACTATTAAAAACTTCAGCCTAATTTGCCTTTAGTTCAGAGAGGCAACTGAATGTTTTTCAGCAACTTATCCCCTCAAATTGATTCTGTGAGACAGCTCAACTAAATCATTTGTTTGTAGTAAGTTCTGCTAAGTATTTTCCAAGAATTGCTTTAGGTCACTATTAGAAATGTAGTGGTTATTGCCACAGCGTTGTAGCATCCATGTCCTTGTCCATGTGGATATATGTGTGTGTGTGTTTGTATGCGTGTGTGTGTTTGTATGCATGTGTGTATTTTAATTTCTATAGAGAACTATCATTCTCTTTAACTATATCTCTGATTTAGTCCCTCATGTTGTAATCTTTGGCTATTATGCAAATTAGTTTCTATCTTAAGTATTCGAATTAAAATGTAACATATGGACAGCCAGGTGTATCTTTTATAAAAAAATGGTTCAAGGATTTAGGAAAATATTTTTCAGAGCTAAACTCTTTGTTCCATATACTTCATCCTTAGAACATAGCAGTTAATAGAGTGGTGCTTGGTAATTTTCTCTTTGAAGATATGTAAAGCTGGCATTTCTTCCTTCTGTTCCTAGACACTATCTGAAAGCAACAGGAAGAATAAAAATAAAAATAAATTTTTAAATATAAAACCAGGAGTATATTAGATCCTCCATACAAAATCAGAGCTCAGTGATGTTCCAGACTGGCTGAGGAAAC